>JAUYWI010053657.1:0-17505 GCA_034780595.1 Parotoplana pacifica
TGTGTGCTATCATCAGCTTAATTGACTTAATGAGCTTAGTTCACTGTATGGTAACTTTATTGCCACCCTGTATAATATAAAACATTAATTTATTATTCAACAAATATTACGAAATCATAATAACTATGGACCATTAATTCATGTAAAACACAATATCCAAATCCAAATAATTTTTTAAGACACTTTCATCATGCAAGAGTGCCTGCTAGCATCACAGAACTTTCACCTTACTCGATAGCCATCGTCCACATAGTCTGGTTGGTGCTGTCGAAGTTTTGGTGGAGCCTCTGATTGACTTTCCATTAGATTGTAGTAGTCAGTGGCCGTGGTAATTTGAGTAGTGGGTGACACAGAGGAAGCGTGGCCACCACGAAGTGGTGTGTGATGACTCGCTAAGAAATAAAGATAAGTAATGTTATAAATATTATACCACAAATTGCACATGAAATTATTAGACTGCTAAAAACCTTCCCTATAGTAGCCCCTCGCAATCACAACCTAAAGGTAACACGGTGGAGGGGGTGGGTTGGGGGAAGGTAATTGCTCTTTGACGAATGAAATTTGGAATCAGTATATTACATTCTCTGACTATTTGTTTTTGTAGAAATGTTTGAACTCTGATCTGTGGTTTCTACAACAAAAAAAGTTATTGACACATACTATTATATAATAGCCAAACATTTTTGAAAACTTCCCATTTTCCATATAAATCAACTTTTTAAACATCAGAAAATATGCTAAACTAGTTAAATACCTGTGAAAATTTTCAGAAAAATATATATACTCCCAAAAAGTTATGGAAATTGGCAACCAATGTTATAACAAGAATTATTATTAGAAATTTGATTTACTCATAGATTAAAATCATTGGAATATCTTCAGATTTGATAGATGCAATTCTAATCTGATACTTTATTAGTGTACCATCCATGTAAACATATCGTAGCTTTATCTGAAAAGTCTGAAATTGAGGTACACTAATTTAGGTCATGGACCCGAACAATGCATTAGAAATAATCGCAATATATATGTTTTAGTGATTGAATTCAATAAAAAAGCACTATACTATAAAATTATCTACACTGCAAAAAAATACGTAAAAAACGTCTGATGAGACGTGAAACAAATTGCCGGCTCATGAGACGTTTTTTACATACTTTTTTTTGCAGTGTAGAAACTCATAATAAAACATTTTGAGTCATTAACTTTGTTTTTAGAAAACAAATTTAATAAAATATCCATTTGGCTGAACTGTCCAACCCTGAACTGGTGTTCCTAATATTTCGAGAACCATAAACTCATATAAAAATTTAGATGTCTAATAGAATACAAATTTCAAATTTTAAGAAATCATGGTGTTTTGTTTGGCCAAACATCTTTCAAAAGTAATAAAATCACCAATTTTTGGTTTCTATCCCATCAAAAGAAAAAAAATTGACGATGACTCTTTCCAAGAATATGTGTACCAAATTTCAGTCAAAAAAACGATACATGGGAAAATATTAAATCCTACCGGGTATATTTTTAAGTGACTATGAAGAGTTAACAAATGTTTTAATGAATGTGTTTCTTTGAATTATTTTGCAGCATTAGCCGCTTCTTTGCTTGGACCCAGAAATAAAAATAATTGCAGAAAATAGAAATCAGAAATTATAATTTACAATGCAATTTATTAATCAAAAATGGTTTTGCATATTTACTTGTAAACCAACTTTTTCTCTCTATTACATAAAATTGAACGATAAATCTCTTCAATTTGTTTATTTCAGTAGCGTATAGATTTTTTGTTGTTGACTTTTCTATAAATGTCTACCATTTTTGATAAATTACATTAATTTCATTCACTTTTTATGGTTACTTATTACAAAAATTAAAGTACTATAGCGCTAACCACGGTAGATTTAAAACAACAAATGAACCCAGTTGTGTTGATATACTGTCTATTTATAGCTCAGTTGTACCTATCATGATTTTCTATAGCAATGGAAATCTTAGATCTGAGTGAAGTTTTGATTAATTTTAGATAGGTTTTTAAAACTACTTAGTTAAGATTTCCGAAACTAGTTCAAAATAAATAATAGATATTTCATATTTAATCCTCTCTACAAAAAAACTACCTATTTAACTTTACATAATAATGCACCATAATTCAGGCAAAACAAACCATTTAAAATTAAGTTTACTGCTAATCATATTTTGAATCCATTTGGTTTTTATTATTGGCTTTGATAATGAACTTAATCAGAACCGTCAGGCTATTTTTGACATGTGTATAGTTCTAATTAACTTTAAAATCATTCCGAATTCAAATCTCTAACGATTATTTTATCGAATAGGCAAACAAACAAAAATGTTTTGAATTTTGTAACTGATAACCTGAGAACAACTAATAGGATAATTATTTATGATTATTATTTTTCATTAAATTAAAATTATTATAAATTCATCTATAAAATAGATGTTTTGTTAGCTTCCACTGATATCGACATTACACATGTTTTCAAGGAACATTTCAAGAGGACTTTAAAAAAAGAAACGGGATACCAAAAATACATTAAAACTTACAAGTACTGCCTCCGCTGAAATGCCGAGAAGGGTAGTAGCTCCGAGGTGACGAATTATAGCCACCAAATGGATTGCATCCAACAGAACCCATATTGTAGGACAGAGAAGGCGAGCCAATAGGGTTGTAGCCACCTGAATTAACATTATTAAAGTTGACAGCGGGAGAAGCAGGGTGGCCAGAGTAGAAGGGACCAGCCGAAGCCGGGAAACCTCGCTGAATCGAACCAAAACTTGATCTACGACGATCCAAAGTGCTTGAAGAAGGAATCATATCGATTGGACGCACTGAAAGTCATAGATTTGGATATTCAATTATGATCATCATTTTTATCAGACATTTTTTACATATCTGTGATGATAAAAATCAAAATCTAAGGTAGGAAACATAAGCTATGCTGTATTTAACCAGGGAAGGCGATTACTTTCTGCCAAACCTGTGTACAAGTTATTCTCATGAAACAACAGAATAATATTTGAGCCAAACTATGCAAAGTAAAACTGAGTTTAATACCGTGCGATTCCATATACAGACTCATCCATCAGTTTGGGCTCAAATATCATTCCGATGCTTATAAGAATTATTCTAAAATAAATTTGATGCCTAGACACATTTCTACAAATCCCAACTCACCAATCTCAGTTTCGCGTTCTGTGGAACAACCACAAACATCACACAAGGCATGAACCCATCGCTCCATGTCTTCGTGAGTGTCTGCAGCAAAGTAATAGAGCCTCTGATGACTTTTGTGCTGTGTTCTTAGTGAAAACACATTCTGCCATTTCTCAAGCTTTACTCCAGCAATAATATGGTGGCAATTATCCAAATCAACACTTCCTAAAGAAAAGAAATAATCTACATTTGAAAAATTTACAAAAGAAAAATTCTAACATTTAATAATACTATGCAATAAACTGAAAATGGCAGGAAAAAATCATCAATAGATGAGGCAGTTTTTATGTCATGTACAAAATATATTACCTTTGGCCTTGGTAGCTGCCTCATCAGTGAAATAATCCAACTGGAAACGTGACTTAAGGGAGTTGGAAAGTTTATACAGAAAGAAATAACGCCGTCTCCATCTCTGTAGACAAAATAAAATAAATAATACAGTCAATTTACTAACTACGACTCCGAATGAAGGCAATTCAATTTGTTCAACGTTGTTTTCACATTAATAATTTTAGTTCATACTAGATTTCCAATAATCGGTCACTACCCGAGTTAAAATATGGAATGAATCACGGATTAGAATTCGATGAGTTATAGCATCTACAAGCATAGTCAGAAATACTCAAAGAAATCATTTCAGTACATCCATATTGCGTATATGGGAATACAAGATAACTTATTATAATAAGTATTCATATTTATTAGAAAAGCCAAACGAAAGAACCCCAATTCTTTTATACTAAGTATATTATTTGGTTTGTATGAATTTGACGGCTGTAGCACTAAAACACAATTTCATTATTACTTTCTTTCAAACAGCTAGCTTTCTTGCTCCGAAAAATATCATTATTGTCAAAATAATATTAAAAAACTATACAATAATTGTAGGAAAATAGGTAGGTATGTGACCAGAAATGCCAACAGAATCGACGTATAGTTGTCAATGATAGTGGTATTAAAAAAACAAAATATGCAAAATAGGTTCAACTACTACCATATGATCTAAACTAAGTTATTCTAGAAAACAACAGTAATTGATGTATGATTTAGAAACAAAAGTCTAGTAGAAAATACTCCATCAAGAAATAAAACTATAGTATAACCAATTTAATAAATCAAAATAATTTTATTAAGAATTTCAAACAATGGATTAATTAAAAATAAATTTGTCATTGAATAAAAGCAGACAAGAGTCATGTAATATTCAAAGATCGGCCACAATAGACAATGATGACAATTAAAGTGTAAATCATTGAGGTGTGAAAGGCAGATGATAATATGATACGAAAAAATCTATTTGTAAAATATACAATTGATAGTACGAAAATATTAACTGCCCTTTGACGATGGTACTTTTTCTCAAATACCTTATAAGGTGTCCCAAAAAAGCGTTACCAACTCTACACGTCTGTTATCATCACGCCTTATAATTTCTTCTACAACAATGTATTCATCCGAAATTCCTTTATACATATCATGTATGAAGAAATTACACAAGCATCCATATGAATACAATGTTGTACAAGAAATTATAGGGTATGATGATGACAGACGAGTAGAGTTGGTAACACGTTTTTAGGAGAAATCGATAATCTAGTTGTAATTAAAAATTCGTATAAGTACCTATTAGCAAATGAATTATTTATTATAATTAATAGAAATTATTTTTGATAATTTGGCTCTTTTTATTATGGTCATTAAATAGTTTCTAAAATTTAATGGAAATAAATATGTCACACGCAAAAACATATCTTTATAACAAAAATTACCACTGCCATATTTGTTTTTATCAATAGCCCGGAAGGGCTATTATGTATAAATTGGTGTGTTTTTAGACTGAACAAATCAATTTCTGAAGTTTATAGCTTGAAATTTAACGAGGTTTGTTTTAAAATAGGGAGCTTAGGCAGTAGTAGAACTGTCAAAATCATCTTATAACAAGAAGCCTTTCATAAAGAAGCAGTACAATATACACACATTTTAAGGTAATCTATTTTCTTCTTCATCAGACCCAAAACCGTGATGATAAGACTGGATGTTATTAGATACACATTAGTTTGTTTATCCACATGTCTTGATATGCATATATTGATTTTTATAACTTTAGAACATTGATTTGAACTTATAAGTGAAACATATTTTTAAAATTTAAGTCATAGGTCACGTGACCTATGGTTTGGACCCGCTAAAAGGGCCGAAAACACCAATTTTGAAAGGACTAGAACAATAATATGAACTTTTGAAATTCAATGATTCAAATATTATTAAGAACGTTTCAAATAACTTATAACACTTCGTTTGGTCTCCTCGAATCTGATCTATATAGTAGAGCAGACAATTATTGAATTTTCACATTTAGTCTTATTACTCAGTATTTGATAGATATGATTGACATATTTTAGAATTATATCACTGATGTTAATATCTTTCATATAAAAAATATTTTGTAAACATCCATTTCTATTGCTGATATTTAATAATATTGATTTTTCATTGATGTGTTTACTTTAACTATTGAAAAGTCAATATTATTAAATATATCAGCAACAAAAACCGATTTTTGCAAAAATCTTTTATCGTTTGAAATATAGTAATATCAGTGATTGGCTGAGTTACAAGTCTAAATCTGAGGCAGCTCGATGAAGCCGGTAGAAGAAGAGAACTAAAACTGAATGTCACGAAAACCAAATGGTTGGCCATTGGAGGAATGAATGCAAATGTCACTGTCGCAGGTCAATTAGTCGAGCGTGTGAATGATTTCAAGTATTTGGGTTCAATCAAAACAGGAAATGGAACCTGTGAGAAGGATATTCGTGTGAGGATAGCGATGGCGAAGAAAAGATCCCTTGAACTGGGGAACATCTGGAAAGATAGAGACATCCGGAAGGAGGTTAAGATGAGGGTTATTCGTGCTCTGGTGTGGCCTGTTCTGACATGGCGTCGAAGCTTGGGTTCTCAGGCGGGTTCTTTGTATCAACTGGCAGGACAGACGTACAAATATTAGCATACTAGATGAACTGGGATTAAGGCTGGAGCTGGTGTAAATGGTGAAGACTAAGAAGCTCAGCTTCCTTGGGCATGCCTTCAGAGCTAATGGTCTGGTCAAAGATGTGGTCATTGGACCGCATCCTGGACGGCGTAGAAGAGGGAAACCTCGCAAACTGTATTCGAACGACATTAAGACTTGGCTGGGAACAAGCTTAACCGACGAATTCGGCTGACAGAGACAAATTGTTCGTTCTACTGCTAGCCTTGTTGCGAGGATGTTGCTGACTGACTGACTGACTATTAGGTCAAATTCGAGGACATCAAACATAGTTTTGTAAGGTAGGTAATTCAGAAATTATGAAACTTCAACAATAAAACAAAACTTTTAAAGAATATGTATGAACTGATGGGTAATGAATGATTAAAACGCGAAAAAAGTACGAACCATGTTTTGTAAGAACCAAATTAGTTATTTGAAATGATAAAAGTAACTATAAACTGGCAAACCAATGCACACAAAGTTTTTTTTCATGCTGCATAGCCTAGTAAATTGTTTAGAGTAAAATGAAATTATATTTTATAATTAATTAAAGTGGTAAAACTATAAATTAAAAGTCATGATTTCCAAAATAAATAATTGTTTTTATTCTAAACGTTTCGATGATACAATTATGTTCATCAGAGAGATTCAGAACATGCGCCATACAAATTATTTACATAAGTTATAAACAATATCAAGACAATAAAAATAGAGAAATACAAAGTGTAATACTATTTATTAAAAATAACTTGAGTATTAAGACTAGGAAATAAATTTAATGAAAAGACCAGGACTTTGAAAAGTAAGGTCACTATTACACTTATCAGTTACAGATAAGTGTAACAATGACCGTTCTCTTTCAAATTCATAAAGGTCTTTTTATTAAAAAA
The DNA here is from genome assembly GCA_034780595.1 of Parotoplana pacifica. NCBI lineage: Eukaryota > Metazoa > Platyhelminthes > Proseriata > Otoplanidae > Parotoplana > Parotoplana pacifica. Next base: position 7,154 of record JAUYWI010053657.1, read on the forward strand.
TATTTTCTTTAGTCTTAATACTGACGTTTTAAATTCAAGTAGCTCCTTCATGCTTAAAGTTATTTTTTAATAAATGGTATTCTACTTTGTATTTCTATTTTTATTATATGTAGTGTCTTGATATCGTTTATAACTTATGTAAATAATTTGTATGGAGCATGTTCTGAATTTCTCTGATGAAAACGTCTAGAATAAAAACAATATATTTAGGAAGTCATGACTTTTAATTTATTTCAGACAATTTTTATTCAATTGTAGCTACTTTGTAACCTTCACTTTTTATGTATGCATAGTCTACTTTTACCATTTCAAAAAACAAATTTGGTTCATACAAAACCTTGTTTCCGTACTTTTTGTGGTTTGATTATTCAGACTAATCAATTCATACATTTCCTTTAAAAACGTTGTTTTCTTCTTCTATCTTCTTGTAACATATATGCATTTCCTACAACTACACACTTCGACTAAATTGACAACTTTCTGCAATTTTCTTGAAAGATAAAGCAAACGATTGTTTGAATCGTTTCTGGCCCAGCTATGAGGGTTACTGCTGGCAAATAAACTTATTCAAAAACTACCAAAATGTACTTATTACGGAAATTTGTTTATCGAAATAATATATCATTTGGAGCTAAGTTTGATATATATTAGTTCTTGTACCCATGTATAACCTGAATGGCCCGGGAAAGATAAAAGAAAAACAACCCAAGATTGCCATTAAGATTAAAATCAAAACGGCAGGTAAAGAGAGGGGGGGGCAGAACCATAGCTAAAAAGGGAGTGCTTATGGGGGTCGGTGGTCTTCCTTCTATTTAAAAAAAAATTAAGTACCTTTTTAGTATTTGTTTTTAAATTTCTGGAGAATACAAATACTAATAAAATGAAATTTCGCTTGAAGTATTTCACACAATATGTACTAGAAAATGGAAAAACATATTTCATTATATTTATATAGTAAATAAAGCGCAAAAATAAATATCACATTTTAGTAAAAAAAAGAATAAGATTAAATTCCGCAGTCTTCAATTCTCTATTACAAAATCCTTTCCCAATCTAATCAACAGACAGGGATGCAACAAAGATAATTCCATTTTGGTGGCAGCAGTACCTACTTATAAGTTCTCTTGGATTGATAACTAAATTTACCTCATATCTGTTATCAAGATAGTATACATATACAGTATTGCTTTATATAGAGCAATCGTCAGTTCTACAGGAAAACTAAAAGTATCTTCTACACTTATCTTTCATCAAAGCAACGAGTAAGACACCAATTACTGGCTGCAACAGGCGACATATAGAACTATCTACTTAAATATATTTAAACTTATAGCTAAAAATACTATAAACAACCATTTGATGAACTAAGACACTAACTTTTGTTACCCTCAATTACATGCTTCAAATTAAATATTACACTTTCTGAACAGATGGTTGCAAAAGCTATTTCAATTGATACTAAAAATAGACATGGCACTTATGAGTACAAAAAAGCATCCTCCATTCTAGAGAATGAACTACATAGGCACAACCTTTCTCGAACACGTCTTTTTATTGGGTCGGATTGAAACCTAAGTGCAACTTTGAAATAAATTCGGATGATAGTTTCAAGATATTTTGAGAATGGCACATTTCGACTGTAATACAAATAAAACCGATTAGTGATATTTTGCTAAAGTAAAGTCAAATTAAACATTTGATGCTGAATAATGCATTCACACTTTTGAATTAGTGTCTTTGACGGTCGGGGTGGTTTCAAATATACTTATATCTTTCTCAGTGTTCACGTGACCTGAGATCCAAAAGCTGTATGCATAATAGCTAGGGACTTTTTTTTATATTTTAGAGTTACACGAGACTTTGAATTATACTGGATCTATCAGCTGCCTGTCATATGTTCATTGAATTCGTAAGGTCTAATTCGTACTTACATAATATGAATTGTAATATGTAATTTTATTTCTGAGATATTTTTTCATAATTTCTCACCAGTATAGTAACTTGAATAAGATCTGGTATTTTTAGAAAAACAAACAAATTATATAAAAAAAGGTCCTATAAGACTGTACAGATTGACTATCGAAGAGAACAAACTTCAGGGCCGAAACTTTTGGGGCAGGTTGCACATTCAAAATTTTAGTACTATATTAAAATTATTGTATAACTATTAACTTAAAAATATACTATTAAAACGTCAAGAAGAAAATGTATTCGTCAGGATGATACACTAAAAATATAGTAATTATACTCGTATACATATTTATATGGAAAATTGTAAGAAAATGTATATAAAGAACGTTCATTTGGGACGTAATTAAGGTCAGATAATCACTATACACAAACAAAATACATTAGGTAGTTACCAAACAGACTCTACAAAAAGAGAGTAAAAACTTGATTTTATCACAAAATTAACCATAGGCAGAACAAGAAGCTGAGCCCATAAACCTTCCATACATAAGGCACAAGAATAAAAATGATAAATAGATATCCACATGTACGTTAAGTTCCTAACTCATTTTCACATTTTAACCACATGATAGACAGAGCTTGCATATTAATCATTAGTTTGCTACATATTGTACGTAGATATGCAGATACCTGGAATGGAGTAAGAGGTGACTAATTTGAATAAAAAAACCACAACTAACTCAGCTGCTTTACCTTCCTTACACAATGTTTACCCGTTCGCCTTTTAACTCTCTTTGTTTATATATGTAACACAAAAAATGATTGGTACATATATTAATAAATATTAATACAACTGTAAAATAAATCTAGTAGGTACCAGAGGTCACAATAAATGAACAAAACACAGTTATGTACGTAAACATTGTGTATAACCATACGGTCACAAACTACTGACTTCTTGGTATTAATTCTTCTAAAACTAAATAACATATCCACAAAATACAGTTTAGGTGTAATGAAGATGCACATAATCGTGCAGTGCAATGTGTACAAAACTAACGTAATTAATAATTACAGCATGCGTTACGTATCTCCAAAGGGAAAGAAAGAAATAGAAATTTATGAATGGAGTTACCCATTAAGCAATCTCATCTAACAAGAAATATCATAGACAATAAGGGCACCATAAAATCAACACTAAGTCAAATAGGATAATCATAATTTCAATAACTTTTTAACATCAATGCGGCTATTTTTGTAATTTCAATTAAAGTTTGAAAATTTTAATACAAAACGAAGGTAGATTGTAAGCTCCTTATCTAATGGTTCAAACAACGAACTAAGTATTTACATGCAACATATTTTATGCATCCTTTAAGCCTACTGAGGACTCATCACTACTCGGCTAAGTTCATAGAGTAATTACTCAGTGACTAAGTTCAATAATACTGGATGGTAAGCTGGTTATCTGAGTCTAGAATCCAAAAAACTGGTGTCAAATTTAAAGACTGTTTACTTATTATCTGGAACTAATATATCGATTTCTAAGTATACACAAAATCATTCACCAAACATTTAAGCAGGTTAGGCGTAATAAAATAAACAGTTAAATAATTCTATCATAAAAAAACAGTTGATAAAGTGCGAAAAGTTGCATGTTGACGCCATACGTATTTAAAACTGAACTTCACGAGCTGATTTGAATACATAGTATGTATTACGAACTAAATACAAGCAGCGATACTTATAGTATGCAAATATAATATAAAACAGATATAATTTGTGCATGACCAGATATTATAAATATGCTACAACTATAAAATAAATCAAAATTAAATTAAATCCAAGAATGGTATTTGCTTATTCTGAACAGAGCAGTAAATATCGTTTTGCAGAAAGCTGTTGATTAAGTAGATATGTAATATGCAATAAAATTGTTAATTCAATAGATACAATGATGAAAGTTTACCAAAACGAAACCGAGGAAAGCAAAGCAAAAGAAAATTTTGACTGAAAAGCATCAAGCAGAGATGAAAAGAAAATATTAGAAAAATTACTGATTTTTTTGTCTTTATAGGCAACGAATCGTTAAAAATAGTATAACGCAATCAATATATTGTAATTCGCTAGATAAGCGAAATTAACATGTACAAAAAAGATGTGTAGTTATGTAGAGCGAGTGGGCTAGCATAAAACTCCTGCCAAAAGAAACTGAAATTGATCATCAAAATTTAAACTTAACAATAAATAGTGATTATTCAGGTGGTGTGAAGACTGAATGGTGAAGCATTTGAGCAACTTTATACTGACCTTTGACTTCCTTGGTAACGATTTAGGCCGCAAAGGTTTATCCAGTTTAGCTGTGTCTACAGAGCCGCAGTTCAACTAACAGTTCACAAAATAAGTACACAGACAGAAAAGAGAACATTAAATTATCTGAGAAACTGCAGCATACCTAGTTGCTATAACATTACAATCAAACAATATACCCATCGTTTCATATTATTGTATAATACATACAGTGCACCCTTGGAGTTCACAAAAATGTGATAATATCCTATGTGTGACATTAAGCAATGTTTAGATTTTTTAATGTTCCTTATTTTTTATTTAAAAAAAACTGCTGTTAAAAGTCACTGGTGTTGCGTAACTCTTAGCTATTTTTAGTTATTGTTTAATTGTTAACGAATTAACTTGGATTTCACTAAAGCGCTGCAATATAGAACAATAATTTACTGCTGCTAAAGTTCACTGATGTTGCAGTTTATAATTTTTATAAGATTCATCATATTAATTGCTAATAATAAACGATGTTCAGTGTGATATAAAGCGGTGTTTCCGTTTTTTTTCAAATAGGGTGATAGTAAACTATGTGATATAAAGCGGGGTGCACTCAAAGACGTTACATAGTTAGACAGTATAGGTAGGTATAATTAAAATCTGTGGGTGCACTGCATTGTAGTATTTCTAACACATTTTTTGTTACTATTTAATATCAGATTAGCATTTAAAAATACAAAATATTGTTAGTTCATGGATCAACAAAGATTTAGGAAGAAATTTTCAGAGTCACTAAATAATAAAATAAAGAAAACACTCGAAAATAAAAGTTTTATTAAAATCCCATATATTATGTTAATTTTGAAAAGATTTATAAACCAAAAATACAAACAGCTATACTTTCTGACTCGTCATTAATTGTGTATTACACAGATTTCAATCACAAAAGAGCAAGAAAAGTATACTATATTATTGTCCATTTATATTTCATCTAAAGCCATTTGTGTTGCAGATTCAATTGAGGTTATTTATTCAGTAACATCTAATAAAAATAACTCAACATCTGCACTTATTTAACTAATACATTTAATCAAGGAAAGCCTTAGAATATGGAGCATACAAAACAAAGGTAAATAATTTTATTTGAAGTACATATAGCTTTTTAATTTAGGTTCATAATTCTTAGATGATAAACGTTTTTCATCAGAAGAGGTATTTTGTTTAATTAAATTATTACCACATCAAAGTCAAAATACACAAATTAAAAATAAAAGTAAGACTTCGGGTGTAGTAACAATGAAGACAACATTTGTACAACTATAGTATATTATTTACTTTAACAAGACACAAAATTCATTGAAAGACACTTTATAGAGAATTTCATTGTTTTTATTCTTACAATAATTAAATATCGTTTTAAATACACTTTGAAAAAAAATTAATTAAAGAATAAATGATATTTCACCAAAAATTTTGACAATAGAATTAAGAATAATAATTAAGTATGAGGTTGATGGATGGATTAAATTTTTATTAAAACTATTTACTGCTGACTTTCTTTGGTGAGAGTCTTTAAATCTGATTGCACAAAACACTAGATATATAATTGATTTAAATGATGATGAAATGATATGTTTATGTTAAAAAGGATCGAAGAACAAACAAGTTTTAGAGCCTCCAAAGAAAGTCAGCAGAAAGATTTTATTAAATGTTTATTCCATTCTTCTTCTTAATTCTATTATTAAAATGTTGGGTGTTTTATTTGATATTTACATCCATTGAAAAAATAACTACACCCTCCGCAATTTTATTTTCTGGAATAGAGAAATAAATATGTAAACGATATGCACACTATATTAATCTAAAAGTGATATACTAATTATCTAAGAGGTATACAACCTTTTGGTGCATATTATCAATTTACACATATATTCCTCTTCTCCAAAAAAAAATGTTTTGGGGCTATAGTTATTTTTTCCAGGGGTGTTGATAAAGACTAAGCCGATATATCATTAAATATTTTTTTCAAATTAATTTGTTTCTTGTTTATTTACTTTTATTCTAAAACCATGGTGACCTAAATTAAAACTTTGAAAGAGTTTTAATAAAGAAATGAATATTCATATACCAAAACATTCACATTACTTTATATGTGATATGGAAAAGTTTTAATAATACAAAATGCAATTAGTTTCGTATAACCATTAAATTAAGGAATTGGCTATGACAAATTACTTACTGATTTAAAAAACTTGGATAAACCGCGCTTGGACTCCAAAGGTGGTGACTTTGTTAAGTATCCACGTTGAAGCACATCACAAAGTTCCATTCTAAAAAAATAGAAATTATTCATGATTATACATGATTGTACATAATAAAAAATACTGCAAATGATAACCTTCTTGATATACAAAGCTGTTCATGCTTAAAAGTTGGAACTGTCATTAATTTATAGTTAGGTGGCTTAGTTAGAAAAAAGTTATTTAGTTACAAGAATAATAAAAGCACCTAAATTCACCAAAAATAGGTGACCTTGGTTTTAAAAATGGCAATACTCCATCTTTGTTTTCATTTTTGAACCAGTTGCCATAAAAATAGGAAAAAATGCAGTTCATTGTTATATCTAAGTAGAGAAAACAATGGACATTTTCATTCATTGCAGTACTAAATAATAACATTAATAAATTTGTTCTTTCTATAGTTTTTCTCTCTCTTAAATTCAGTTATTTTGAAAGTTTATGCCCTCTGTTGATAAATATAACTTTTCTGAAATGGGTCTTTCATACTTTCCATTCCCATGCATGGATTGGGTATTGGAATGTTTTAGGATATACACTTTTTACAAATAAATCAATAATGGTACCAATAATGATGTCATCACACTCCTCCCCTTAACTCCTTGTTGGCAGAAATAATGTAGTATGGAAATGGTTACAGATAGATCCAGACTTAAGGCTATGTAAGTTTAGAAACTATTTTATGCCTTCAGTTTGGAAATATACCCAAGAAAAAATGTATATTTCAATGTTTTAGTCTTTATCTGTTGTAATGCTCAATGTTAAATATACCTTCCTAATTGATCTTTGATAACACATTATCTGTTGAATAAACTATGTATATGTAGTATACCTAATTGATTTTATAATGTTCAATTTCTATATTAATATACTATTGACTCAATCAATGGTTTATTTGCTATTTCTAATGACACAAAGATTTCAGTATTTATAACATATCAATTTCAACTAAAGAAAATAATATGTATCCTCTATGTTTAGACCAGAGTAATTTAATACAGAAATATCCTACATGTTTTATGTTAAATATTGGTATCAAAAGATTTTTAGCTATTATATCTATGTACAACAAAATGTTTCCATTTATGTCAAATTCATATGTACCAAAAAACAATCTTCAAAATTTTCCCCATATATATAATTGAAAAAAGTATTCTCAGTTACGGTATTATATAATTATTTGTAAGTGAGTGGGCCACTATTATGGTAATAATATTGTAAAAATAAAACTCCTACTGTTATATTTTTCACTCTAAACAACATTGCAGAGTGACAGCAATTGTTTTTCTTATAATTATAAATAACCTAATGTAACATTAGAGCCTTTTATTGTTCGAAACAATCTTTTATTAATAAATTAGCAATAAAAAATAGTAAAACCTTCCAGATTCACCCCCACCCCCTATTTATTTTAGTGCCAGATACTCTTGATCTTAAATTGAAGGGTTTAATGCTTGGCTTGGTCCTTGTACCAAAATCAGTGGACTTCAATTTCACATTTTTGGTTAAATTATGATATTTTTACATAGCATCTTAATAATGTATAAAAAAATATACAGTTCAGATTTTATCATTAATTAAATTTCAATAGATAGGATTTTCAAAAATAGTCCATTTCTACCATGCTTAAGGACATTGATGTATACATTTATAAAAAAGTATCCAATAAATATTTTTTATTTCAAAAATAAAATTTCTCATGTTGTACCCTGAACAGAAAACTTAATAATTTCAGAATGATAAATGATGGAAGAACAGCAGTGGGGATACTGTACTTGGTTCTTGCAATGCCATCCTTCAGAATACATGATTAAGTTTTCTATATTTTATAAATACATTTCATCTCATACAACACATGAATTGAGTCTTGTAAAATCATACCATCTTTATCAATTGTTAATTTTGTATATTTGAGCAATAAATTATAGCCAGTAACATCAGTGGATGCATTTTTAGGTTATTCATATATGTATGGGATATTTTTTGGTTTAAGAATTAGTGATGATTTTTTTTAAATTACCAGTGCTTTTGTATGCATCATCCAATGCACAAAAGCTGAAATAGTGCAGTTATTGTTTGGAATATGCATCTTTTAGAATAGGTCTATGATACATTTATCTAAGTTTTATAAATGATTAACTATATACATACACTAAATGAATTGTTTAGTGCTAAAATGGATATATTTGACAATTTTTGTATATTTGAGCTATAAATAGCTTACAATGCCACCAAGAAGCTTGTTTTGATGTTTGAATTATATTTTTTGGATTGCTTATATATGGAAGTAATATGATACACTAGATAAAACCCACCAAATAACAATTATTGGGGATTTTGTTTTGTTAGTCCCATCTCATGTACTAAATTTGAATAGGTCAAGTTATTGTTTGGTCTATGGATATAAAATTTTCAAAATAGGTGTATTATACAGGGCTGTTAAAAATAAACCATACCCTTCATGTTTTTTCATACTTTCCTTTTAAAAATAGTATTTAGTCATTTGAATCAATCAATAAGTTGTAGCCCAAAAGATGGCCATTGTAGGGGATCAATAGTCAATGTTGCCACCTCATATTTGGACCACTTTCTGACATTGTCATGGCATTGATTCAATCAAATCATCAATGTATGCCTGATCCATCTCAGCAAAGATCCATGTAGTATTATAGAGCTGCTCCATACCATGTATGACTATACAATCAAACATTACCTTCAAATATGCCCAGCAATTCTCAAAATTGGATTGAGAATTGGACAATTGGGAGGCCATTGAAGAAGTTCAATAATGCCATTCTCTTGAAACCATTACATTGCTAGCTGACATTTGTGATGTGGAGCATTGTCTTGCTGGAAGATGGTTTGTTGCAGTTAAAGCCAAACAGGTTGCACACAGGTGTTGAGCAAATTGACATGGGATTGACATGTCAATGTGCCTTGGAGCAAATGTAGAGGTAGGCACCTATCATGGGAAAATGCTCCCCACACAATAACATTGCCTCCACCAGCTTGCAGTTGTGGTTGGATGATGTAGCAAATCCTTCCTGCACCTCTAGGACTTTAGAAATGGCATCATTGTGATGTTTGAATGAGATGTGTAGGAGTTTCATCTGTGATGGGAACTCTGCCAATCTGCAACAGTCCAGTTTACATGCTTGCATGCCCATTGCAATAGGATGAGCTGTTAGGAGAGGTTTTTGGGTGGAATGTATGAGTAACAAAAATGTGAGAACATAGTTACCTAACAGTACTCAGATGATGTTCAGATTTTCTGCTTTATGCCATTCATGTGTCAGACCCCTACTACTGAGATGTGGATTTCAACTTGACAGACAAATTCTTGGTCATCCACAGAGCATGTTTGTCTGTATTTGCATACCAGGTCAATGATAGTCAACCAGTTCATGGTTGCTGAGACCCTCTTTGCTCAAGGTGACAATCTGTACTCTCTAAACCATGCTTTAAAATGTTGAAAATGAAAGTCAGCAGACAGAAACATTAAACACTAAATACCACAAGTCATAATTGTCTTTATAAGCAAAAAAAGAAATCACTGGATGGTCAATGGTTAACACAGTAGACAATAAACTGCTTGAAAGGTTAGAGAAAAGATTTGCATCATTCATCACCTCACAATGCTTGTGTAGGTGAATAACATGAGTTAGTGAATAGCTAACCACAGCTAAGCAGCCAGTAGCCGAGTGGGTAGTGCGCTGGACTATGGATCAGGAGGTACCTGGTTCGAGCCCCAGTCGTGGCACACTTTAAAGTTACTTGGTGGACAGGTTCCCGAAAGTGCTCAGGGACTAGACAACCCACCTCCGACCCGCCTGAGAAGTGGTCAAGGTGTCCCCAAGGGAGCCG
>JAUYWI010053668.1:0-17504 GCA_034780595.1 Parotoplana pacifica
TAAAATAATTGTTTTTAAATTAAAAAATTCTAATTCATTTTGATCACTAGTGTCTGTGATTGAAGTGTTGTAAAAGCTAAAGGAGAAAGATAGATTTATGGTTCATGACCTATAATGTATAATACAGAGCTGTTTATTAACATATTATTCAGTTTAGAATTATAATTCTATTGTCTTTAGGAATATGGAAGTCGCTATATAATTGTATTTACTGTGGTTTAATTAAATTAATTATAAAATAGGTATTTTTATTTAACCCTTGCTAAATAGATATTTATTATTTAAATTATCTTGTAGTAAACCTGAGGAGGTTGTTTGTATGTATTAGAGCCGTTTTGTGTACGGTTGTAGATTGATTTTGGTGTATGATCAATAAGTGCCTCTTTGATTTGTACGTCTTGTTTGGTTTTGTTTCTTTTCGTTATTTCGCCAATTTTCAAAATTACTTATTTCCCACTTTCAGTTCCAATTTAATCTTTTTTCAGTCCTTATTTGAAGAAGAAAATTGACTATTATTTAAAAATGTTGTCCATTTCTCCAAGTGCATCTTTTTAACACTAATTTTGTAGATTTAACCGATTTTTTACTGAAATTTGGTAACTGAACTGATTTTAAGATGAGAAATGGGAATCTATTGTCAGATTAGTGTGCGGTTGCTAAGGTAACCTATAATTCATGGGATTGGCAGTGAATAATATGATGCTCTGTAGATTAAAGTAAGGTGGAATGTTATGGAGAATAATATGTTACCTGTGTTTTTAATTTTTAGATGCAAATTACTGTTTTGTTACCTACTTATGGGTAATATCCAAAATAAATAAAAGATGGTTAGCTCTTACGAAAGAAATTCATAATAAACTTTTAAAATGGTTAACTATCATTATTTGTCTTTGGTAGATAGCATCAGTTGAACAAATTAAATTTTGATTAGCAACCTTGCAATATGACTGGAAGTAATTAAATTTGATTAATAAGATAAAAAATCAATGTTTGTTAGCTGCCTGCCTATATTGGTAGGTATCCAATGCATTTTTGACTTTTGTATAGAAATAAACATCTAATAACACAACTGTTTCCTTCAAAATAAAACGCTAAATAACCGTTTCTAATTTCAATTGGGACTTTTATGCTATTTGAGTAGCTTGTATTGTAACAAGTAAAGTATAAAACTAATATTGACCAAAACGCCCAAAAAGATGGTTAGCTCATAGAGTGAAATACATAAGAATTTTGATTCCATTGAATACATGATAAGTAAATTTCTGACACTGATTATTGAAAATGACAAAATGTGAAAATCCATAATGCTGTTGTTTTTAATTGACGGAACCGCTATGTACAAAGTGGACCAAAACTAACAACCCACTACTTTAGAATTTATGTTAAGAGCAATAATTTAAAAAAAACAGGTAGGTATATTTTGATAAAAGAGATGAAAATTGACAAATTTTGCATAAGAAAAGTGAAAACAGAAGATTTTCAGAAGAATATGTTTTCTTATTAAAGGGCACTCACGCAGTCAAAGCAGGTCCTGGCCAAAAGTAACAACCCACTACTTTAGAATTTATAGTATTCCCAAATTTTGTATTTTAAACAATATGAGATACAAGTTTATACAAGTACTCAAATTGCCCTCTTTTCAGCTCCAAGTAATTTAAGGTCTTATAAGGACTGAATAGCAAACGTTTCGACAAAGAACAAGATTGCTATTATTATGTGTCGTTACTTCTGGGCCACTCTGTATGTTAAAAATTGCATTTTACTATAGCTAGGTACATAGTTTCTTATTGAATAAGTTATTAGTCAAAATATAGAAAAATATCTGATTTAGCAAAAGATTTCTGTGATTTATTTTTTAAGTTTTTTTATTCAGATGTGGTGATTTATCACGAAATTATTTTGGTTATTAAAGTACATTTCATACGACAGCGTGTTCTTTTTATATTGTTTGTATTATATTGCTGTGTTAGCAAATATCTGCAATTGTGTACATTTTTATTTTATTAGATGTAAGGTCTTCAAAATTAAGTTCATTTTTCTACACAAATAGTTATTACTTTCATCTCATAGTTCGTTGAGAGCTGATAGAGAAATGAAACTACAAAATAGCAAAAATTGTCTTCAATGTTAGAATTTCACACTGACTAACAAAATAAGAAACATCTTTCATCCAACTTCTATGCGTTTCTATAGTAAAGGGATGCAGGAGAGATTGTGAGATAATGGAGACTATCGGAAGTGCCGTGAACATAGATGGTCAAGAATGCAAAGATACCAGCGATATGGAGAGGTAAAGTGATTATTAACATGTCGGAGAAAGCAGTTAAAGTTTGTTGGACATGTAGGCAATAAAAAGATAATAATGTTATTTTCTTCAGCCATTGATTTTCAGCTGAATTTTAATTACCAACTGTCCCAAATTTTTATGGACAATCCCGCTTTTGAAGATTGTTCCAAGTTTTGAATATATTGTTCCATAAGCATTTTTGTGTTTTTAATCAATATATGGAAATTCGACTTAAGAATGTAAATCCTCAAAATGTCCTGTGCTCCGCATCGATTTATTTTTATGATATATAATTTTACTTGCATGTAATTATGTAGTTTAATTGCAATTAACAATGAATAATTGACAAATAAATCCTTAATTATAATTAGATATGGTATATTATTTGTCATCTTTTTTTATATTAAATATTAAATTTCATTGAGAAAATTCAAAATATCGCTAAAATTAAAACTCTGATTGTGGACAAATATGCTCTTAGAGGGCCTTATTTGACACCTTATTTTCAAAAATGTCTGAGGGAGGACCCCAGACCTCCCACCAAAGGTCCAGGTCACCCCAATTCCTTCCGAGGTTGGAAGGTCTGTTATGTATGCATAGAAAGTAAGAATTGAAAACAAGACGGACAGAGGAACATAAAGAGAGAAGTGACTGGTAGCTAATATCAGTTGGCGACCTGTTGCATGATTCTAAGACAGGATGGGGTTTCAGGAAATGCTCGCCAACATCAAAATTTAATATGACTGTTAAAGAAAAGGGTACCTACTAAAATTTTATATAATTTAATTAAGGTTTTTGGGGAAATATTTTGTAGAGATAGCCATCAATTTGACCAATATTATTAGTATGTAACAAAGCACTTCAATATAAAAATTATAACAGTTAACAGTAGACATTCTTTGCTGTTTAGAATTGTATAAGAATATTTTGTGCCATTTCTTTTTGCAGGTGATACGAGTGGCAGATTTTTTTTATCTCCTCTATTGAAAATAAGTAGTTTAACAAGCGTTGCACCAGCTACATTAGTCGAAGTACAAGTAAAATTATACCACCTGGGAAATTTTCGATCTGGCAATTGCAACTAAAAAAAATATATAGTAGGTATAAATTTAAGAAAACCTGTAAAATAGAGTGTAATACATATTATGTAACCGATTTATTATTTCTTTTTTGAGATTCAACTAAAATATTTAGGTAGATGTTATTAAGATCATATAAAATCTATTTACTTGGTTGACCGTTATATCAAGACTATTAGTACGGACAGTGCGATCTGGTGAACCTGTACGTTCTATTACACCACCATTTGCAAGAGCCCAGGTAATTTTGGGAGCTGGATCACCACTGGATTCACACATAAAAGTTACTTTTTGTGAGCGCTCCAAACTGAAGATATATGCTTTCTGTAATACAAAGTCATAATTCCATCACATAAATACTCAGTGAATCTTTTAAAATGTACTTATTATATCATATTCTGTTGATATTGGTATATAGGACTTTGAATTTTATTATTTGGACAAACTTTCCTATAGAAAAACGAGATAAAAGTTTAGAGCAATTGGAAGAAAAAGATATAGTAAGTTTCACAAAAAATAGACCCATGAAATAAGGCACTAGAACCAGTTTTTCATCAATATCAAAACCTTTCGTTACTCTATGATCAAAACAATAGAATTGGAAATCGATTTTTTTAAATACTAAATTTTCTTACTTTAATTAATATGGTAGTGTCTGGTTGCATATTTGTTTTGTAAGATTCAGGACTTGAAGTTGTTATTAATGTGATTTTGGGATCTTTAGGTTTCAGACAAACGAAGTTTTGAATTGGTATTTGACTGAGTATCTGATTATGTTTTATCAATGGTGAAGTTGAAGTAAAACATTTCAAACTCTTGGCCATTGGTGGCATTTCAAGTAACCACTTTAATTCACAATTACAATGGAAAGGATTGTTTTCTAATCTGATAGTTTTTCCATTCTTTTGTTGAAATATGGTAGTATTTCTTAGGTCTTGAGAAAGTGTTGTTAACAAATTGTTGCTTATATCAAGTTTTTTCAAAGCTGGTAGAGTTGCCAACATTTTTGAATCAAAGTTAGTTAAACGATTATTGCTCAGTATAAGTGTACTAAGCTTTGAAAATACTTTCATTGATGTTGGTGAAAGACTACTAATAGCGGAATGTGATAGATCCAAGTAAGTGGTATTTGACAAGGAATTGTACTTGGAAAAATCTAAGGGTTGCGGTAAATTAATATTACCAGAGAGATAGAGATTTTTTACGTAAGTTCTAGCAAGAAATTTGACGTCAGTAAGCGAATTGTAACGTAAGTCAATCGTACGTAAATTTAAGTGCTGAAAGATATCTACAGGTAGTGCGACTTTAACAATATTATGTATCCATGTGAATGTTAGGAATTCGTGTCGGAATAAATGATGAATCGCATCTTTTACTACAGTTCCACTTAACCTGACATTATTGAATGTCACTTGAGCCATATTCGTTTGACCTGCTAATAGAATTGGGTCTAGGAAATATAAGTGACGACATGAAATTATTTCAATTTTCTTAAGGTTGTACGTGTTGAGAAACATATCACCTTCTAATCGCTGTATTAATGTATTTTCTACAATAACAAAAAAATAATTGTAATAAGATTATACTATAAAATAATTATTCCTAGGTTATTGCTGATATTTTCAGCAAAGACAGACTAAAATGAAAGTTTAATACACTAATTGGATGACGTCAGGGTAGCTCCCTTACTTTTCTTTTGTGAGATGTCTGGGTTGTTCCAGAGAAACTACAGGGTGGCGCAAAAGTCAACATACCCAAGTAATTTAAAACATTACGAGATTCCAAAAAAATGTTAATAACATTAATATATTTATTATAAAAGTATATACAAAAGTTTTGAAACATATAAAAGTGTGTCCATTTCAATAAATGTTCAAACTGCTTACCACCTGCTTCAACAATGCACTTGGACATACGCTCTGGAATACTGTCATTTACTTTCCTGCAGAGTTCTGGTGTATGGTTTTGCACTCTTCATTTTTGTCTCCTTAAATGTTGTATTGTGCTTAGCTTGTGCTGATACACTTGGTTTTATTTCGTGCTCCAGGATCACATGTGGATTTGAATTGGCCCAGTAAACACAATTATGGCGATTAACTCTGCCATTTAATTTAAAGCTTGCTTCGTCAGACCAAATTATATGGTCAAGAATTTCAGCATTTTCATCAAGGTAAGATGAAATTTCACAAAATTGAAGCCCTTGATTGTGGTCATCTTCATTCAGAGCATGCAGTCTACGAGGACGGTAATGTTTTAAGCCAAGTTCCTTTATAATTTGACCAATACTTCTTCTGGGTATCCAGAGTTCTTGAGATGCTCGTCGATGAGTTTTGTAGGACTGTGGACATAGGCATCATGGAGTTGCTTTCATCTGCAATAGCAAAGCATCGAAGTGTGTTATCGGCTACAATTACATCATTATGACCATCACTTTGAAAGCTGAACCAGTGAACATTGCCATCATCCAGTCTATGCTCCGACCTCCGCGGAAATTGAAAAAAATAGACAATTTCTACGACCAGCTACAAGAGACTTACGAAGAAATGTCTAAAAAAGATATTACTTTTATCCATGGAGACTTGAATGCTAAGATAGGAACTGGAAGCAATGAACACCCAAATGTAGGCCCTTTTGGCATTGGAGCAAGAAACCTGACAGGTGAGTCTCGGGTCGACTTCTGTATGGTCAACGATCTGGTCATCACTAACACCTGCTTCAAACAGCACCCCAGATGCATATACATGTGGACCTCGTCTGACGGCCACAACAAAAACCAGATTGACTACAACTTAACCAAAAATAGATGGAAAAGCAACTAAAACTTTTCCAGGCGCCGACTGCGGTAGTGACCATAACCTTTTGGCAACATTGTATAGAAGACAATAACAACTGAGAAAAGAAATAATCGTCTTGATTTAGAGAATATTCCTCACAAATATACAGTTGAGATCTCCAAGCGTTTTGAAAAGCTAATGAATATTGAGGAAGAGCTCCAGCCAAAAGGACTATGTATGTGATAAAATTTAAAACAGCTATCAACGACACCACATAATTAACAATTCCTAAACCAAAAAAGAGAAGAATGGATTTCCAACGAAACCTTCGCATAAACAAAGAAAAACGCTAAATACAAGGACAAAGCTACCAAGGATAAAATTGGAAAACTAACTTGCGAGATTAGAAAATCAACTAGGAAATGCAGCACAGCAGAATGTCACAAGCAGAACAAAAGATCCAGAGATTTCTTTAAAACCTCTATTTAAAGTTGGTTGTATCAAAGACGAGAATGGACATATCCTTACCACCACGAAAGCATCTTTGAGAGACGGCGTGGTTATTGTGAGAATCTTTACAAAAGTGATTCCAACATTCAGCATGCGGACATATGTAACTTTATCTGTAGAAAAAAAACGACATTCTTCTGAGTGAAGTCGAGGAGGAAACTGCGTTCTGGCAAATCTCCTGGAATCTTGAAAAAGAGCAGACCCAGTAGCACTAAAATCATGAAGAGAATTTGCAACACTATCTGGAATACAAACAAATGACCAGATGATTGGCGTACATCATTGTATGTCCCTCTCCCCCAAGAAGGGGGACCTTCGTGAATGCAAGAATAACAAAACTATCTCGTTAATTTGCCATGCTAGCATAATCCCCCTTTACATTATTGCAAGTCGCATGAAACAACATCTGGGAAAGGAGCTACCGAATAGGCAGGCCGGTTTCACAGCTGGTACAGGCTCAAGAGAACAGATTTTCAACATTAGACACATAATGGAAAAAGCTATAGAAAGAAACCAAAAGATTTTCATACTTCTCATCGATTATTCGAAAGCTGTCGACTGCGTCAAGTCAGCACTATGTGGCAAATCCTATCCATTATGGGCTTTCCAGAACATCTCACTCTTTTAATCAAATCCTTATATGATTCACAAAAATCGACGGTGAAATGTCAGATAACCTTTCAGATACCTTCACCCCTCAAAAATACGTCAGGCAGGGGTGTAGAATTTCACTTTTCCTTTTCAATATCTATGGCGAACGGATCATGTGCTCTGCTATCTCAGACAACGTTAGAGGCTTTCCAATCGGTGGCGAAATAATTAGCATCTCAGATACGCAGACGATACAACCATCATTGCTCAAAATGCCGAAGATTTAAAAACACCGGTCAATAATGTTAAAGAAGAAAGCGCGGTTGTTGGTCTTTATTTGAATGCTGATAAAACCAAAATGATAATAGTAGGCAATGACACGATGACGATAGCAATCAATGGTAAAGCAAATCGAAGAAATCAATGACTTTCTGGGCGTGACATCAATAAAGGGGGAGAACACGGAAAAGAAATCAACCGCCGGATCGGTCTAGGAAAAGCGGCAATTGTGTCTCTAAAAAAGGTCTGGAAAGATCATAGCATCACAAAAGACACTAAGATCCAAGTCATGAAGTCACTTGTCTTCCCAATTGTCATGTACGGCGTTGAAGGATGGACAATTAAAGAACAAGACAAGCGTAAAATAAATCATGGACTTCTATAAATAGCTATTTATAGAAGTCCATGAATAAATGCATTTGAGATGTGGGCGTGGAGAACACTCTTAGCAATTACTTGGAAAGACCGAGTCACTAATCACCAAATCTTTGAAACAATCACCTCCCCGACCCGCCTTCTCTTCAAAATTCAACGTTGACTTGTTTTGGTCACATTGCTCGTCGGAATAATGACAACATGGAAAAGATATTAATGATAGGCATAGTCCCTAGCAACAGATCTCGTGGAAGGCCTCGTCAACAATGGAGTGACAACATCAAACAGATCGTGAATGACTCAATATCCAACCTGGTATCGCAAGCTAAAGACCGACTAAACTGGAATCGTGCAGTCATGATAGCCACACAGGATTGAAACTAGTCAACGTGACCCATCATCATGAGTACCTATGTAATTCCAGTCAGTTTCATAATTAGAATTTAATTTATCTTTGATATTATTATTTTTTAATACATATACTATTTTTATCTAAATACTTTAAACTCATTATTATGTAGGTAGGTATCTATGTATCTACTCCTATAAGTTTGATTGTATAATTAAAGTCCTAATGTCGAAATGTAATTAAGAGTGATTTATATGAACCTGGATTGATTGAAATACCATATACAAATTATTAGATACCTACCTACATTATGCAAATAAGTGTAAATTATTTAATTTAATTAGTAAATAAGTGTATTCTAAATTGCATTTTATGAGCAAAACCGCATAATATCAGTACACTTTCTTTTAATAATAAATGTGCATTAATGTTAGCTGGGGTGGCCAAACGTATTAGGCGGAACTGTCTAAGTAGAGAAAAGAGAAAGGTGGCGTAGTATTCCTTGTCATAGTAATATATTTCTCGGCCAGTTTATAAAACTATGTATTTTTAACCCGTCTACTGCGCGGTCAAAGTTTGTGAAAAAAAAATACGCGGATAGTGACAACATGTCACATTCCCATTACAAGTAACTCAAAAGTCTTATGCGTGTCGACCACTTGCTTCACAGCGTAGTATGAATGCCATATAAATAGCTTTAGCTACCGAGTAAAATGGCAATGTTCAATTCATAAACGTGTATGGAACTTGTAGGTGAATAACGTAAATTTCAATTGCAATTTATACAAATTATAGTTTTGGCTGAATGATCTTTGTAGATAATTTTTTACATGTACTTCAACGAACTCTTACAAGCTCGCGTTGTTGACACACATAGCATCGTATTCTGTCTTGATTGGCATCACCAACTGCTGCATCGACATTAGCGTGTAGTTCTTGATTGTGAAATCCTTGATCAGCCAGTAGGTTGCGTAGGGAACTGTTGAGGGATATCAGCTGTCGTTGACCGCAATTGTTCCAAGTAGAACTTTGGTCCAAAGACTTTGTGAAAGAGCTATCGGCGTAAAAAAAGGTTTTCCATAGTAAAGTTACGTCCACTATTTGCGAGGGGTTTCGACAAAGACTTGGTTCAACTTGAGACAAATGACGCCTACCCAAATACACCTGACCATTATGCATAACCGTTTATAGTGTCACAAATCTGCTAAATGTTTATGCCGTACCTCGCACGTTTTGAAGACATATAAACCCTGAAGGGCAGTCCTCTAAAGCCAATCAATTGTCCTGGATCTTGTCTTGCATTGCATACTGGTAATTGCCTTCTAGGAGACATCACTTTAGATAAGTATGTGCAGACAGTAACATTGCGAAATATTTTGCCAAACCAACAAGCACATAATAAAGCTAAACGTCAGTAGATTTCACTTGAATATCTCCATTGTTAACAAAGTAGTAAATCGATAGTTATGCTGAGAAACATAATGTCACTATCTGCGCAGTAGAAGGGTTA
This sequence comes from Parotoplana pacifica, assembly GCA_034780595.1. Taxonomy (NCBI): domain Eukaryota; kingdom Metazoa; phylum Platyhelminthes; order Proseriata; family Otoplanidae; genus Parotoplana; species Parotoplana pacifica. Next base: position 9,755 of record JAUYWI010053668.1, read on the forward strand.
AAGTGAATCAGTTTTATTACTACTAATGATTTCATTTCTCAGACATTTTAATGAATTTGAAATCAATTCTGCCACTACGTATAAATAAATTTAAGAAAGTTCATTTTCATGCATCATCTAAGATGGTCTTCAAATCATTAGATTTAGGACTAAGGTAATTTGGCATACTAGTAACATACTAGTAATATACTAGTAGCATACTAGTAGCATATCAAATGAAGGGTATGTCTACCAAATTTAAAAGTATTCCAATAAATCATTTATATTGATGGGAAAGATTTGCACATCATAGACAATTTTTTATGGTAGTTGGGAATCTAGGGAGGAAACATTTTGTTGAAATTTAAAGAATTTCTATTTGTTATAACTTTTTGAATGACAATAATAAAGCTAGTAAAAATGGCTCTCGGGTTGTACCAGTCATAAAAAATCAACATTTTCAAAAAGCTATTTCATATGATATAAAGTGATGCTCTTGTAGTATGTCGACCAATTATCAATTAATTTTGTGATACTTTGTCTCAGTCACTTAGGTATGTGATATTTACATTCTACACATACACACACTAGCCGGCATAAATTTTGCAACAATCATTAAAATGAATTTGCAACCAATAGATATTGAGTTTTCATAAAATCATTGATACTACAACCGACATAGATAACTGTGTTTGTATATTTGGTCATAGACATTGAACTTTTGGCTGGCCTCATAGAGCTAGCATTGGATGCAAATTGAAATTTGATCTTGCCAAATTCACAATTGCAGTCAATACGATTTTGTCGCAAAATTTATGCCCTTTAGTAGTTAGATGCTGTAATTAAATTTAAACTACCTACTGAGTTAATCCGTTTTGATTTCTTTTATTTTGGTCTAATTAGTACTACAAATTCTATAAATTATACAAAATTAATAACGAACATGAATGCGGTTCATGGGAGGTATCGAGATTCTGCTTTATTTTTTTTAAATGTGTAAAACTATCAAAAACCTGTTTAAGTTCGCCGGGAATACGGTACAGTTTTTTCGGAGGGTCATCGCACAACAGATTTAAAGAGAGACTACATACATAGGTACTTACATTTTATGGAAAACGGTTGTTTGAATAGTCTTCGAAAAATGGAAGAAGGTCAACATTACAATTAACTGGGTGATCATAAATTAGACAAGAGAATTTACTGTTGGTAAATATCATTTAAAAATGTTGATGCTTAAAACTTACGTATTCTGAGTTCATTGAGGTATGGTAAGTGGCTGAATGCTAAGGTAGGAAAGTTAATTAGGGGACACCCCTCAACGCTAAACTGTTCAAGTTTCCTTAATTTTTGTATAGCATTGTTGGGAATACTAGTAAGAATACCACTGTGCTGAATTGGATCTCCATTTGGTTCTTTGTTACTATTGCATTGCAATATAAGAACAGTAGTTTCTACAGGCAGATCTGTTAATAAAAATATAAAGGAAGTTTAGTAGTGTATGCATATTATTGACACAAAAAGTAATAAGAAGCTGCAAGAGTATGGATTTTATTGTAGATATTTTTTTAAAATTTAATTTCTTTTTTATCTAATGTACCTACAATAAAACCTATGTGATATGGGTTACATTCAGTATGCAGAAGTTAATATTATTTTCAACCATATCTAATGCACTATTTTTTTGTCCAATAAGATTTATAAGATTGTTGGAAATGGGATATTTTTTCCATTCATAGTAAAGTCAAGTTGTTTCCTGAAATTCATGCTATTATCTGTTTAGACTCGTACTCATATACTGATTAAAATTTAGATTTTACTATATCTTATGCATTGGTAAAGTGTGTGCGTTTCCTCATGTCAAATGAGGAAGATGTCAATTTTAAATATCAATATTGGCTTTGGCATTGACATTTTCTAGTTTGCATACTTCTCCATGTTTGATGTAAACTGATATTTGGTAGCTCCAGGAGTATAATAATACAGAAATAGGAGAGATGCATGCTCAGTTGTTTTGGCATTTTTCAACCCAACTTTAAAATTATGATAGTATTTGTTTTCTTTTGTTTCATTATTGACTTAATATTTTTCTCTTTTTAAAATCTCAATTATCTTTAGGATATTCTTCCACGCCATTCAAAGATCTACATAATTATAAACTTTAGGATTTCTGATATTTATCAGGTCAGGTCAGGCACCACCTGCTAATGGTATCATGTAGACCAGTACTACCTGTTCCATGGTCGGGTCGTCGGCGACTAAACCAACTCCCCCACCTCACTTTGGTGTTGTGAGGAAGGTGGCTGGAAACCTAACATGTGCTTTATTGATTATTCTAAAGCTTTCAATTGTGTCAGTCACTAACAGTTGTGGAACATCATGTCGGACATGGGATTCCCTGATTAACAAACTTTATCGAGAGCAAGAATGTGCTGTAAGAACAAACTATGGGCTTACAGAATGGTTCAAGATCTGCAGAGAAGTAAGACTGGAATGCAACCGACTTTATACAAGACCTATGCTATGGGGGAGGCCTTGAATGACAGTAATGGAAGTGTAAAAATTGGAGGGAAGAGGAGAAATAATCTACGGTTTGTTGATGATACGACACTGCTTACTACAAACAAAGATGACCTTATGTACATGCTCACTAACTCCAAACATGCAAGGGCTCTTATTAAACAACAACAAGACCAAAATTATGATGATTAATAAACACAGAAGAGACCACACAAACATCCTTTTAGGAGGTGAAAAGGTCAAAGTGGTTAAAGAACTCGTATACTTAGGCTCACTTATAAACACAAGTGGAAGCACGCATGGTCATAATGAAGCTGAATAATGTTTGGAAGAGCAAGGAGTTAGCATTCGGTTGAAAATTGGATTGCTCCGTGTCACAGCTTTTACAGTGGCCATGTATGGATGTGAGTCCTGGGCGATGATGAAGAATGAGGAAAGTAAAGTAGATGCATTTTAAATGTGGGCCTACCGGAGGGTTTTTGAGGGTGTTTTGGACAGAATGGAGAACAACCACTGGGTCCTTCAGATCATTGGTACTGAGATAACTCTTCGTAGGCAAATGGATCTCAGGAAACTGCGTTACTTTGAGCATGTGCTGACGAGGTGGTTTTGATAAAGAGATTATTCAAGATCAGTAGAAGGAAAAGGGCGAAGAGGAAGGTCGACAATAGCATAAAAGAAAGACATTAAAGAATGGACTGGCCAAAGACTTGCATCTCAATCGGCCCTGAACAGAGAGAATGGAGCACAACCATGGTGGCCACAGCAGCGCTTTTTCGCGCCATCTGACAGAGAGAGAAAGAACTTTTGCACTAACTTTTGCCTAACTTACAGAAATCCATATGAACCTATGAGCCATAATATATGTAATTTTAACTTTAGGATTGATAATTTATTTAGAGGTAGAATTCAAAAATTTGGAAATTTTGGACTAGAGTGACCTTGGGGTAGCCTGATAGTAAAATACACAAAAAGGTTCACAGTATGAATTGGGGTGTTTTTTTGGCTGAAAGAATCAACTTTGGAAGCTCAAAGCTTGAAAACCACTGAACCAATTTTAACGAGGATTGTTTTAAAATATGGAACTTGGGCAGTAGTACACCATATGTAAAAATAGTTTTATTGTAGGAATCCCTTCATAGGTAGAAAGTACAATAAACACACGTTTTTAGGTAATCCTTTTTTCTTCTTCAGAACAAACACCGTGGTGATCAAAGTAACGAAATGGTTGCTATAGATGCACCTTAATGAGTCTTTGTAGATGACGCTTTTGAACATCTAAACATCATATGCATATTATGTGCGGTTACTAGGGTCTCTAAAATTCCACAGCAACAAGCTATTTTTAACATATGTGTTACTATAAGATATACCTTAATGTGTTTGTTTGTACTGCTAGATGACGCTTTTTAACATTTAAACATAATGAATTTTATGTATGGTTACTAAGCATTCCAAATTGCATTTTCAACATATCAATAACCCGACACAGTGATTTTAAGGAAAACTTCATGAATATCTTGTCGATCTGTAGTATCAAAGAAATCATCATAAGATTTTAATAACTATTGCCATCATTAATAAAACTTAACCTGATAGAATTATCTGAATTATTTGGTAAGAAGAGAAATAAGTTCATTGTTAAATAACCATTGATATTAAGAAAGTTGAATATTTGGATTAAACTATTTAAATAACAAGTATTGCCTAACTTATGTAAACCCTTGGAGGATTGTGACAAATGGAACTATTAATTGTGGTAGAATTATCAGCATTAACAGAAATGCTAACATCAGCATTATGAGGATAGTATTATGAAAAGATTTGATAAATTCAGAATTACTATTAGTCCTATAATCTGGAATATTAGGTATAGCACCATGAATGGATATATTAGATTCAGACTTAACACCAATATCAAAATTGGTAGAATCTAAAGGATTAGGGATGGGTTTTGAAGTGTAATTATCTAAATTCAGATTGACACTAAATTCATATAAATCAGAATTATTAATAATATATTTAGCAATAATATCTTTATATGTAAACATAATTTTCTTAATAGAAGTTTAGTATTACGAATAAAACCTCTAGCACTTAATGTATTATAAAGCAACTTGAAACGAAAAGCAAAATCTTCATTGGACAAACAAATATTAACATATCTAATGTAGAGGCAATTATAACCAATAACTGAAAATGAAAAATCATCTACTTTATGGTATATTTTAGTATGAAATTGATAATTAACAACTTCAACTTCAACATCAACATCAAGAAATGTATCTCTTTAACCATACTTTTACTTTGTTCAAGAATTAAATCTTTTGGATAGATATCTTTAGATATATCTAAAAAATTGACAATGTTAGGAGTGGCAATATCATCAATGTATCTGGAATTATTAGAAAGTACAAGAGGGATTCAATTTAGATCAATTAGAAATATAGAGAAATTCTTTCCTGGATAAGTACAGATCAGCAATAAGAGGACTAGCATTTCCTCCCATAGGCATACCTTTTATTTGATTACAGCATGAGGACCAAATTTAAAAAAAAGTGTTGTAAAGAATAAAATCAAGAGCAGCACACAGGTCAGTACAGCGGAAATAAGAATAATTATTAGTTGGAATAATTGGTGAATAAAAAACTTTAGATGTCAAAAGATTATCAACAATGTAGTTATAATTTGAATTTAAAAACATTTTAGTAATGAGCATACGTAACTCAGTATTGATTTCATTAATAAGAGGCAAATGTTAGAAGTGAATGAGTTTTAATATTTTTAATTTTATTAATAAAAACTATTTGAATATTTGAATTAAACTATTTAAATAACAAGTATTACCTAAATTATGTAAACCAAAATTGCATATCAACAAGCTATTTCTAACAAAGGCATGAATTTTTTCCACTTACTCTAAAATTAGTTGATTTTAATCATATTTGGTTACCTATGTATAAACTAAATGTGAGGTGAAAAATAGTATTTTGACCCAATTTAATGTGTGTTTACTAGGAATACAATAGCAGAAATTCATTTTTAGCAATACATTAAATTATTCCTGTGTGTAAATTTTTAGACACTAACTACGTATTGTGCTATCAATAGAGGTTATATTACTCATTATGTCTAGTTTCCTTATAGATAAGGTCATATGTACGCTATACGAACCACTGTTGTTAGCTTATCTCTGAAAAAGAGGTTGGATATGCAATAAAAAGTGTTTATATATAATTATAGAACTATGTATTTTTATTAATTTAGGTAGGTAGGTCCTTGTTAGGTACATACTTCTGTAGCACTCAATGCTGTAGTTTGTTTACTAGCCAGTCTGAAAATTCAAGATTTAAAATATCATTATAGCCCGAAAAGGCTCTATGACAAAGTTTTACTATGTATTCAAAACTGAAGTTTCTTAAGAAATTGCCTCTATGTTACCACTATGTTATAAGGTAATTTAGACATTTCTAATATAAAACAATTTACTAACAAAAATGGCGTAAACAAGAACATAGAAAAAACAAAGTTTTTAAAGGGAATGTATGAATTGATTGGTAATGAATGACCAAACGCAAACAAATATATAAAACCAGGTTTCGTATGAACCAATTTAGTTTTTGAAATGGTAAAAGTATAAACAGGTAACCAATGTACACTTAAAAAGTGAAGGCAATAAAGTTGCTACGTGTAGCTGTTTCTAATATATTTTTGTATATCAGATTTTACCAATTTCATTTTAGAAAATATTTCATTGCACTTTAAATAACTTAGGTTACACAGCATGAAAAAAATCACTTTATGTATGCATTGGTTACCTGTTTTTGGTTCATACAAAACCTTGTTCGAATGAATATATTTCTTTTACATGTTTTTAAAATTTTCTATAGGGTAATCAAAAGTCACTCAACAGTAATATATGACTTTAAACAACTAAAAATTAAATTTAAACTTATTGAAGCAAACAGATTTGAGGAGGAGAAAGTTATTAGGTAGGTATGGAAAAGGAATCTGGAATATAGTCGATATACTCAACAGCATCTGATCTTATTATAAGATCAATTGACAAAATAAAGCTGGTTCATTAATTAATGTGCTTTTTGTTTTTCATTTCAATACTTTCTGTTATAACCATATGGAAATGAAAATTTATTTGTAATACGATAGTTCTAATTCATCATTTTATACGCATCTAATTAAATTTATATGTAAAAATAATAACAATGCTTACCATTAGGGTATGTTTTTAAATTTACACATGCAATGCTTAATTTTCCAGCTTGTGGAGTAAAACATCTACATTGGATTGGGCATTTGATTAAATAGCAACTCGGTAGGAGTGTTAGAAACAATACGTAAATTACTGTGTTCATAGTAGAAATCGATCGGTTACGTTGTTTCACAAATGTTCTAAAAAAATCACAATCATATTACAACAGTTATACCAAATTCCGAACAACTTTGTTATGCTAGAGTTATTCTCAAATTCGCGATAAATTTTTAATTAATGTGATACAATTCTTTTTTGATATGCCACTTTCATTTAGTTGGATTTCGTTCATAAACAAACGTACTGAGTAATTTATATAAGCCTACTACTACATTCTTCATTCTTCCTAATACTATATAAACCAGTAAGTTACGTTGAGAGTTTATGTACATCCAATTTTTCTTTCTTATTGGTTAACATAAGTTAAATAAATAGTCAGCTAGTAGCTAAGCTATATGTCAATACTATACATTTAAATACTCTCGATTTAATTATTAATAAATACCTTAATACATAGAATGAATAATATTATCGACATTTTTATTCCACACTTATTTTCTGTATTATTTATCTCTAATTTGTTTACTTTATATATCTTTTAGGAACTGAATTTATGGTGAGATTAGAAGAAACGTTAGTTAAATTTCTGGTGGAGAAATTGAACAAAGATGCGCAATGGAAAAATATTGATGTTTATTTTTCTGGTCATCAGGTATGGTTGTTTTTATCAAAATGTTTATTTCTAATTCTCTAACTATTTTTTCTGCTAATAAACAAGAGAACAATTAATATGGAGATTTGTAAATTTTATTATTATAAGCTAAACATTCTAATATTATAGAAAAACTACGTTTACCTACCTACCTAATAATTGTATTAAATTGTAAATTTTAAATCATATTGATTCATGTTGTTGTTGTTGTTGTTCTAGCCCCTACCCTTTGTAAAAAGGGTAGTCCTCCCAGTGTGGGTTATGAATTTGAT
>JAUYWI010053679.1:0-17503 GCA_034780595.1 Parotoplana pacifica
TGGGTTCATCTTGCCCCATGTTCCCTTACACCAAAATTTAAATATTCTAGAAGGGCGATGGAGATTGCTTAGAAGATGTTCATGTAAGACTTAAAATGCCATCAGTTAACATCCATTTGGAATTCTGTGAAGGTAAATTGGTAAAAGCACTGGTCTGAACAATTGCAACGTATGAGGCCGAAGCTTTAACGCTAAAGAAGAAAGACGAGGAAAGAATTGATGCGGCCGAGATGTACTTTTACAGAGAGTGAGTTGGACTGAAAGACGTACCAATCAAAATATCTTAGAAACGCCGAGTGCCAAGAAAGAACTTCTGTCTGCTGTCAAGAGGCGGAAGCTGATTTACTTCAAGACATCTGTTGTCGTTCTGAGCAACAGTTAGCTAAACAAGTGATGCTTAACAACCCACCAGGAAAATGGCTTAGAGGCAGCCCAATAATCTAATACTCCGATAATGTGATGAAGTGGCTTGGCGATCGCACAGTGGAAGAGGCAGAAGAAAGATCGTTGTATGGAGAACTCGTGTAAAAGAAGTGACTGGCGAAGGCGGCCAAACATCTCCACAGATGAAAGCCAAAAATGATAATGATGAGAAACAACTAAAGATATAAGAAACGAAGGATAGGAGAACATGATTTCAGAATTAATTTTTACTTTTGCGATGATTATGAACCAAGAGAATCGGAAGCTTGGCTCAATATGATCATTTTCATTTATAAAAAGTTGTTTTGTTCTTATAACATGCATCCATCTTTCCACAGCCCCTGATTTGACTCACCTCGTGAACAGTATTGATTAATAGTGCTCGTCGACCATCTTGTAATGGCTGACTATATTTGATAAGCTGCATGTGACGTTCCGAAGTAGAAAAGGTTTGTTCGATAACCAAAATAATTTTTGCCCACTGAAATTTAACAAACAATACTGGTTAAAATTCTGCAATACTATATGTCAGGGGAAGCAGATCTAACTTTGGGTACAGTGGGATTTTAAAGTTTGTCTTCCACAGAATTGGCACAGATTTATTAAATGAAACATTTAGATGGAAATATAGGAAAATTAAGACATGCGGATGATTAAATGCTGATTATGCAAAAATAGTGATTCTAAAACAATAAGGTCTGCCAAAAACCTTAAGCTAGTTAGGTCCATCAACGTTTAGAAGAGACTTCTCCACAGTATTCATGCTGGAGAAGTTTCGGACCGAGAACTTACTGCCATCCTTATCACCACTCATCTGGTCGTTAGGCACTCACAAGAATTTTAAAGCATGGAATGAGTACCCAACTAACAGAATAGCTGGTAGTTGAGTACTGTTGATTAGGTACCTACTCGTTTCAATCGAAGCTACTATTGATGGACAATTATCCAGCTTGTTCCCAACATATTTGTTGTAGTTATTTATTGAATGTTAGCAGTTAGAATTGTGTAGAGAGGATTACATTCTTCTCTACTTCCTCAGTCCCACAGGTATTTCATTTTAGCTCTAATACGATTTCTGGAATTTTGATACGACATGGAGACAGCAATAGCTACCTTACAAACATAACTGTTTTTACAAATGTCGTTTTTTGATCATGAAATCCTACTGGCAACGCATTGGACCCGACATCTCTCCAACATGTCTGGAGAACATCGAAGTTCTTATAACCACTGACTACTTCTTCTGTCACCTGTCTTAAGTGACACCCTCTCCTTAATAAGAGTCCCGAAATTTCTACGATGATAAATTTTACAAATGCAATCTCCAATTTCAATCTCGAATCATTTGTCCAGTGCTGTGGACCGAATACATTTTGATATTACCTATAGTAGATACATCTAAAGTACTTTTCATGATCTACTATCTAATTATGTACCTAAGTACTAACCTGGCGGAGCCATTCCTTTTGTGTTTCATTAACCATTGTGTACGTGTTACCCATCATAGCAATTAACATGTTGATTAAAAGAAGAGTAACCAATATCATATAGAGAAAGAACAGAAACTGAAACGTAAAATAGATAATAAATTCAAAATATGTTGTGGGTAACTAATATGGGTGTCCAGAAGCTGAAAACCGACTAAAATATGTTAAAGGCATTTGATTAATGTATTGTAAATCAAAACAGAAATGTCATAGTTAAGCACCATTCTTTCTGCTGAAAGAAAGAGTTTAGAATCAATCTCTCTTGATTCAAAATTGTGCCGTCTGCGAGCTTACATACGAGGAAAGATGCAACGATCTTCTTTTATTAAGGTAACAATCAGGTGAATGGTATATAGGCTGCGCCGAAGTAACTAACCAAATGTTTCGTTTCTCAATGCGAGCAAATCAGGATTTGGTAGAGCTCTTATAAATCTAGTTATAGTGAGAAATTCTACATACCTTTTTGAAATTTTAATATAAATAAATTAGTTTTAAAGTGGCTAGAAAATTTTTCTTACCACAAGAGATCAAATTTAGACATATGGCTAAATGTATTTCAATCATACAAAACAAAAGTAAGATAACATTTTAAAGCTAATGACCAACGTTATGCCTAGTAACTCTTGTTGGTGTCCCTATAGCATAGCAACAAACAATTTTTACAAAATTATCCCACATAAATAAACTTTTTGAGCATTTGCCCATATGGGACCTTAGTTACCAAATAAAAAAACTTTTATTTAATCAATTTTCCACTTAGAAACTATTGATAGGGTCACCAATATGTACGAAACTATTGATAGGGTCACCAGTATGTACGTAACCAATATGTACGTAACCAATATGTACGAAACTATTGATAGGGTCACCAGTATGTACGTAGCAACAAGCTATCTTTACTAATGTATTCCACAAATATGATTTTATGCTAATTTAACCACATACAAATTTAGATACCTAAACATTCATTTGATATGGCATTCTCTTAGGAACTGTTGCTAGGGATGTCATTAGTGCATAACAACAAGCAATGTTTTTATATAACTATCATTTTTAAAGATATTTGAGTACATGAAATCTTAGCTAGTACCTATCATTAATTTTTCAAAACAATAATAAAATATGAAGTTATTAAAAAAGAATCGAAATTAGAGACTATATAGGTAAAAAAAAAATTAGTGAATTCATTTTTGGGTGTTAGCTCTCACTATACGACAAAACTTTTTGTTTTGGATAATAAATATTTTTAATAAAAAATAAAAATATTGATATAAAAACAGCAAAAGTCATTTATTGTGTTGTGAAAATATTTCGGCAAAACATTTGGCATCTTCAGCAATACATAGTTAAATAGTAAACAAATAAACATGAAATATAATTAATTAAAAACTTTTACAGTAAATTCTAACCCTTGAGAAATTTGAACGTTGTGACATGGTTTACATCTAAGAATAAAAAGAGATTGTCTCACTTTTACATCGAAATCACTAGTACCAAATGATAACACTTTGAAATTATTATAAATACCTACTACTTTTACCATTACAAGAAAGAGAATGATCAGAGAGAAGGGAAATATCTTTACAATGTTCATAAACCCTAGTCACAAGGTGTCTGGAAGTCTTACCAATGTAAGAAATGTCTCTATCATGGAGCCACTTAAAAATATAAACGAGACCACACCTAAGTAAACTGGGTGTGCTATCTTTCAAAGGAAAACAACTAACTAATTTACAACTTTTAAAGATAACATTAATTGAAATATTTTTTCTCTTAAAAAAACTTCTAAAAGAGATTTTCTGAAATTATCAGAGGCTTTACCAAAATAGGGAAGAGTCAACATTATTAATATTGGAGGACTTTGAGATTAACTTAGAATGAAGAAATTTATTCAGAATTTTGGACAATAAATTGGGAGAGTATCCATTAGTCTTCAAAAAATTAAACAGAATAGTAATATCAGAATGAAAAACATCCCAATTAGAAGATAGCATACCGAGTTTACTTAGGTCTGGTCTCGTTTATATTTTTAAGTGGCCCCATGATTGAGACATTTCTTACATTGGTAAGATTTCCAGACACTTTGTGACTAGAGTTAATAATGAACATTACAAAGATATTTCCCTTCTCTCTGATCATTTTCTTTCTTGTAATTTCGAAGTATTATCTTTTGGTAATAGTGGTTTCGATGTAAAAGTAAAAGAATCTCTTTTTATTCTTAGATATACACCATGTTTCAATGTTCAACATTTCTCAAGGGTATGAATTCACTTTAAACGTTTTTAATTAATTATTTTTCATGTTTATTTGTTTACATCATAGCGGTATTTTTTAATTCATTGTACTATTTAACTATGTATTGCTGTAGATGACAAATGTTTTTTCGAAACATGTTCACTACACAATAAATGACTTATGCTATTTTTATATCAATATTTTTATTTTTTATTAGATCAACGACAATACCCAAGTAAATATTTTTTAAATTTTAGAGTTAGAAAAGGAAGAAAATTAAGGACCTTGGGCATCTAACAAATAATTTCCACAAATTACAATTTTATAATTTTGACTTTAATATTTAAATTATCATTTTTCTAAAAGTAAAACTTGAGGCTAACATCCCAAACTGGTCAATATTGCTATACGGATGCGAAACTTGGACAATAAGTGCTCAAATGTAGTGCTACTGCAAGCTCATTAAGATTCCATAGAAAGAAATAACATCAAATGAAACCGTTCTACACCGAGTTAATGAGAACAGAAAGCTATGTGTTGTGTTCGTCAAAGGAAGCTAAAATCTTTAGTGCACACCATGAGACAAGATGGCTTAGAGAACGTATCTTTGGAAGGAAAAATTCATGGGTGTAGAGCAAAAGGCAAACAAAGGAACAAGCTTGATCTTCTCCATTTAACTCGAGATCGCGATAGGTTGCCAACGTCAGGACCTGACAGGGCACTCTAAGAAAACGAATCTGAAATAGGTACCTTATTCAAAGTGCGCGTAAAATTTTTCTGCATAAGTAGGTAAAATGAGCCAAATCTAGATACATACTGGTGGTTCTGGAATAGAGTAACGACAATTTAATGTAGGTAAATCATTGACAACATGACCTAAATCGACATATTTTGCTGTCATGTTTCATACAGCTGGAAAACAATTACATACAGGGTGTCCCAAAAAAACGAACCCCCATGATTTTCTAAAAACTACTGGCGGCTGCCCCAGTCTGCCAACAATTTACAAGAGTTAAAACACTTTGCAAATGCATAGAATTCAGTTTATCGATAGATGCAGAAAATTAAAAAAATCTATGAAGAATTGGTGTCTGTTGGTGATCCCGAAAAAGGATCTAGGATCTCCAGGGACGATTGTAAAAGTTATTTTTTTAAATACGATATTTTGCAAATATTTACAAAATATAAAAAGTCGATTATTATGGGAGCTTTTTTGTTTCTTGGACACCCTGTGATTATTTCCATTCTTATTGATACAACTTTAACACAATAGCAATAGCAAATACTTTTCCTAATTCCATGTGTTGAGAACAGTCGAATTGTTCATAGATGTCAGAAAATTCTCCCAATGACATGATAAACATTCCCATGAAAGCTTCAGCAGGATCATTAAAAATCGATTTATCAACTCGTCGAAATACGATAAACATTGCTACAATTAGAAAACACAATATAATCACAAGTAACATTTAAGAATAATTTTAAAAAAAACACTTTTGTAATTGGATTATTTGATATCTCATTGTCCTCACCAAAAATATAGACTCATATTGTTGGTGATATTCATAAAAATTGTCAACTAATTCAGCTAAAGGTATAATCACGGAGTAAGAATCTATATATTTTACTCTATGGGTATAATATTGATATAATCAATATCTGATTTCATTGACAATTTTTATAAAAATCACTAAAAATATCTATAAAAAATTAGAATCATTTAATGTTTCTTAAAATTCAAATATAAAATTATGAAGCAATTAGAAATAAAGTAGCAAGAAGATAGAATAGATATCTTTTCTGAATGATGAACCTGGGAAGATCTGAATATAAATATAATTTATTTTGAAAAGTCAATTTGTAACATTCAGAATAGGTTATATTAAATATATATTATGTTGCTTGATTTTATCTATTCAGAATCATATCCAAATCGAATGTTAAGGAAATCCTGTTTTTAACGCTTCGACCAGTCTTTGCCCAAAATCCTAAAATCAGTGTACCTCAACCAATTTTATTTCAAAGAATTAGTTTGCTAATTTTACCAACTTCATTTTTTATGTATTACACAGTCTTGATTGCTTAAGTACGTCTTATGTGAAAATTGTAACAAATTGGTGGTATACTTTTCTTGTAATGATTGTATCTTCTTTCAGATACCTAATGATATAAAAACGATATTTTTGTACAATCCCAACAAATACTCTTAAAAGCACAATTGCGTCCATTACTCAAACCATCAGATAACTAGTTTTGTTGCAATTTACTTAAAATATATCTCAATATTCAAAGTATGCTAAAATGAGACTTGCTCCTTACCTTGAGAAAATCCTGCCAGAAAAATGGCATAAATAGTGAAAAATCTCAATAGATCGCCTCTAACCATTTTGTAAATCATCACCACAAACGGCCCAACAATTTTGAAACCACTAAAATGAAAAATTGAAAATTGTACTTATAATCTAATGTTCTTATTTAATATTCAATTAAAAAAATAACTTAAAAAATAAAGTTAACCTACAAAACAATTTCTTTTTAGTGGGAGATATTTTTTACAAATATTAAAAAAATAAGTTTTTTTTAGGCTAACTTTATCTCTTCCAGTTTTTTATTTTCCACCTTTAGAAAAACAATTAATTTCATCCAATCCCCTTTTAAATTTCATCCAAAACTTTTACAATTTCATTCAATTCATGTTTAAATTTCATCAATTTAATCTATTTTCTTTATAAATTTATATTGTAATTATCTAGTAAATAATTGTATTGTTATAAATTACTACGTAATGAACATTACCTAGATTATTATAAATACATGAGAATAAGATAGGTACCTACCTACTTTTTCTATTAATTAAATGCTTCACATTTCTAGTTGATGTAATTTAATCATGTTCATATTAATATGAAAATGGTTTCGCTTAAATTTACAATGCCTGCAGTAAGTTCAACCACACCTACATTTTAATGGCTACCATAGTTACCATACTAATCGAATGATTAGTGCTAATCAATATGAAATAGCTTTGCATGCACAGTGAAATTGAATTGAATATAGACTGAAATCATAGAGTAGGAATCTATATTTATTACTCTATGACTGATATAATTTAGTAAATAAGTGATAAAAAGATATGTATTTACAAACAAAGTCTTTGACTTAAAAGTATAATCACTAAATTTTGGCGCGGAGTTGTAAATTTTCTCATTTTTTTATTTACATAGATAGGCATAGTCAAAATACACATTTTTTTAATCTGATTTTTTTGTGTAAATTTTTCGAATTAAAAGGGATACTGCATAATGTCTAATTTAAATAAATAATATCTAAGTCCAATATATACTTTTAGATTCATAATATATATTTTATTTTTTCAATATTCTCCATTGTAATTTCAGCTCAAATTTATTTCACTCATGTTACAATAAAAAAAGAAAATTTTGATTAGAATTATCAGATATAGACCACCAAACAAGAAACGTGTAGCATATAATTAAAAATAATTATTAGAAAAAAGTATCTTAATCTCATTAGGTAGTAAGTAGGTACCTAATTTATAACAATAGAATTACTAGATATGTACGAATTTGAAACAGGAATTGGATGAAATTTAAACACAAATTGTATAAAATTGAAAGGCGAATTGGATAAAATTGAAAAAACGGATTGGATGAATTTGAGAGACGAATTAGATGAAATAGAAGGAGAAAAGGTATATTTTCAGAAAAGAAAATTATTTATAGAATGTACACAATAAAAAATCAACGTTTAGATTAGTGAAACAATAAAATAAATATCTTTTTAGCTAACCCTATTGTTATTTTAGTTATTAACTGAATTTAAAATATTGAAATTTATTTTCTAATAAACTACATGATCGATTTTAATAATTATTTTATCGTCGGAGTGTTAATTCCTTGTCACCCACAAAGGTTTATCACAGATGACTTAAAATCGACTTTACCGATTTGTATGAAATTTAGAATGAGTGTACAAAATTCTCTTGTGAAAGTTTTGGTGCAAAACATTTTACGGTCCAACCCCCCCCCCCCAAGCTCACATGACCTGATGATGTTTTCGGTTCATAGCCCCCTATCAAATTCTGTCGATGAATTTTTCCAAGGCAAGTATGAAATTCTAGGGGGGTTTGTCCCCCCCACCCTAGGACGATCGTGCTAATTGTTTAGCTGGAACGACGAGGGATTAAGCAAGTTCCACATAATTTTGATGCCTATTCGAAAAACAAATCCGATATTTTTATCTAAAATAATTTATGCTGTATACCGAAATGCCATTTGTCATTTTTGCGAGAATTGCGCACATGCAAAAAAGATATTTTTCCACATCACTGCCTAACCACATTAAAAATGTAAATCTAGTAAATATTTAAATATATATGAGGCTCTATTTTGTTGGAATGAGAATATTTCTACTCCTATGTATTATTTACACTTCTTAAACATTAATAAATATATAATAAATACAAAAAGTGATTAAATACTAACCGACAAAAAAATAAAAAATATGGCGCTGTACAGAGAATAGCAAATATTCCAATATTGTCTTCATATTGATACGCACAAGCAGCTCGTCCGGGTACCATCAAGAGTATAAGTACACAAGAAATTAAATGAAGAAATTTCATAGGAGCACTGTACTGAAAAAAAGAGAATAACAACTTTTAGATTATAACGGTCGAACAAGTTTCTATAAAAAGTTGTGTACCTACCAATGTTTTGAAAAAAATGTCATATCCCTGATGATAAATTTCTCGACAAGCCATTCCCAAATAAAGAACCGCTCCAATGACTACGACTATTTCGCAAAAGAATCGGATCTATAAGTAAAAGAGAAAAATACAAGCATTATGAAAATTTGACATTTCTCTTGAACAATTTTCGTAAGATAAGTTTTTCATTTGATTTTTACCAACGAAATTTGAAACAAAATTGTTAGCCAAATAGGTATCTTACCGTTAATATAATTGTCGTATGTTAGATGATTTAATACCAATTTTAAAATTAGTATGTATTTACTATAAAAATTTCTTTTTTACAGCAGTATTTACTGTGCTTTAAATTGGTAGTTATAAAACTAGTCTTTAAATCTTTTTGGTACTTTAAATGCGTTTGGAATATATTTTAGAAATTACTCACATTGGACAAATATGATTAATTCATATATGTATAAGGTAAAAAAATATGATAGAAAATTATATTAGTTCGGTTTTATTTGCCTATGGTTGGTTGGTTAAGTGTCATCGGCGATCATGAACTTCCAAAGCTTCCTATCTGTAGCAGCATGTATGAACTCGTTTTTCCTGGTATTATATTCTGTGGCCCAGTTGTTGATAAGTTGGTTTTTTGGTCTACCACAGTCTCTATTTCCAGCAATCTTCCCAATAAAGCAAGCTCTTCTAATCCACCATGTCTAATGATATGACCAATACATTACATCTGCCTTTTTCTGATGGTCATCAATAATGATCTTGTAGTCTTGACAGCTGTAAGAAATTCTTGATTTGACTATCTTTCAGTCCATGATATATTCATCATCCTTCTTAAAAATCACATCTCCAGGGCTTCAATTTTTGCTTGCAATGACGCACTAATATTCCAGCACTCACACCCGTATGTCAGAACTGACCATACGTACGTCTTCAAGATCTATGTTTCTGTTCTTCATTATTATACCCAACTTAATTGAAGGCATCTTTAGATAGGGCAATTCTTTTTGAAACTTTCATGATCATATTTTTCATCAGATGTGACAATCTAGCCTAAATATTTGAATTACATATGTGCTTGTTTGATATTATAGCCTCTGCTGGAAAGATTACAAGGGAGAGAGTGCTTTTTCTTTGAGATGGTCATGCATTCCGTTTTTGAAACATTCAGTTATAATCCCAGTTCTTCACTGTTTTCAAAAACTACATCCAAAATGTTTTGTATATTTTTCTCAGTCAGGAATAAGCATGGTAATATCAGCATAGCCTATCATTATAATGTTTTGACCACCTATACTCACTCCAATTAAATCTTCTATATGACATAATATCATTTCTCCATAAAGATTAAAAGGGTCACGTCTTGTCGTACACCAGGCTGAATTGGCTTGAAATCACTATGTTCCCCACCTATTCTAATAGCATATTCTTGATCCCAGTATAGATTTCAAAGTATTCGCAAAAATCATTTCCATCGCTATCTAATGTGTTCAAAATCTAAAAGAGCTTGATCTTCTGTACCTTTCCAAATGCTTTTGAATATTCTATAAGACATTTGTATGCTTCTTTCAATGATTGAAGTTAATATAAAAATTGTATTTGTGGCACTTTTGTCAGCAAAGAAAACAAACTATACAGGTGATATTTCAGGTCTTATTTTAGAGCGCATTCTTAGCATAAGAATACGAAGAAGTATTTTCGTTAGGTGACTCATCAAGCGATGGAGAGCACAACATTCTGTAGCCCCAGGTTTCTTTGGCAGGGTGATAAAAACTGATCGTGTGAGATCTGATAGGATTTCGCCCATGTCATATATTAGATTAAGAATATTTGTGCTTTTCTCTATGCCCCAATCCTCTAGAGCTTCCAGCATGTCGACTGAAATCTTATCTGGACCAACAGCTCTGCATTTTTCATTTTGTTCATGGTATGCTTTACTTCATCTAGAAAAATAGGATAACCATCTATTTGCTTTTTTCGAAAAGGATAATTGGGGTGTCATATATGACAGAAATATACCAGACAAATTGAAACTAAACTGTATAAGACAATGGTGAAACCAGCAATTCTGTATGGGATGGAGACTGTGACTACTACAACAGAACAAAAAATATGCAGGCGGCAGAGATAAAAATGCTAAGGTGGTCTTTAGTACTAACAAGACTTGACAGAGTAAAAATGAAAAGGTGAGGGAGAGGATGATTATTGGTGAATTGAAAGGAACTTGAGGGAGGTGAGGCGCAGGTGGTTAGGACACGTGGTGAGGAGAGAGGTGGGGAAGAGGAGGTGTGGAAGACCCAAAAAGAAATGAAAATACTGCATCCGTGAAGATATGGAGCAGGTGTGAGTCCGAGAGGAGGACGCAATGGATAAAAAAAAGTGGAGGAAAACGATCCGTACCTAAATGTGTGAAAAGCCAGAAGAAGAAGAACCAGGGACTCTAATTAACCTACAATTTCGTTGGTGTCAATAGGTGAAAAGGGTACAAGGATAAATTTACTTATTCGTTTCATATACATATAAGTACAAAATGCCAGTTAAGCCAATGCAGTTGATGCCGATCTTAAAATGATTTTTTAAAGTCAGCATCTTAAACAACTACTAGTTGATGCTGTACAATCAAAGACAATCAAAATTGCAAAATTAAACCAGCAACTGCGTTCTGAATCAAAATTTGCTAATTCACCTGACAAAAAGATTGTGCTTCTTAAAAGCAAACTACAACAGCCAACCACCGAAGCATAGAGTAATGCTTACTCATATGCACCGAAGAATGTGAACCGGCTGTCAATGAAAATATCCATTATGATTAACACACTCCAGAAAATGACATCTTATCGAAAAATTACTTTTGAAAAAACAAGGTTCAGTTATTATGTAGGTATAGAACCCAAAACCTTAAAAATAAAAGCAGCCATTTTAAAATTAATAACTACTAAAAAAAATTTTCCGATGACAGAAAAATACATCCTAACAAAAAATAAACTATTACAGCTATACCTAAGTATAATGGTCCTACAGAGAATTATTTTATTTCCTTCCTAGAAATGGAGAACAGATTAGAGCATCTTCAAAATCGTTTTCCTACCGATAAAAGTGAAGATTCCTTGTAAATTTTGCTAGAACACCAAAATTACTAATTTTAATAAGTAATACTTTGAATAGCTGTAGTCCAGTCATTCTGTGGTAAAATAGTGTCGAACCTCAAACGATTTTTTTTACAGTGGCAGGGGTTTTCAACGGTTTTGATATCTCACCAATGTTCTACATGACATACTAAAAAGTCCTTAAAAAAACTAACTTCCTTGGGAAAAGTTCTAAAATTGATCCAATAATGGATATTACGCTATGTTAATTTCCTATCCCTTCTTGGAATTAATCCATAATCTACGGTATTGTCTTCTGATGATGTTAAAGCATTTTAAAAAAGTTGGTATAGCCCTACGTTCATTGGAAATGTGTTTTCATAAAAAGTACTTGTGTTACTTTTGTCAAAATTAGACTAATCCCCTACTTACAAGTAATATACATATAAATAGATTTAATTTTGACATCAAAACATTGGGTATTTTAATAAAAACCCATTTCCCATGGATGTAGGACCACACTAATTACTGTAAATACTTCTAACATCATCAAAAGACAATACCGTAAATTGTAAGCCACTTGGATGAATATAAAAAATACGATTATTCAAGGCATAGAAACGACCACTGTTGGATGATTTTCAGAACTTCCCAAAGGAAGATTTTTACGACTTCCAGTGTGCCGTGCAATTAATTTCTGATTGAACTCCAGAATGACTGAACTAAAGCTATCTTTCTGTATTTACTAACAGTATTTATTAATAGTCTAATATGTATAATTGTAACATTAGTAATAAAATAAACTTGCAATATTACTCTCATTCGTGTGCATTATTATAATATTGGAACGTACAATGGAACGTATTATGGATTTAATGCTTTTGATATAACATTGACAAAAATCTAAATTTACATCTAAAAAGCTAATAAAACTATACTTTCGTGTTTCTTATCTTAAACTAAAAAAAGAAATGTGGAGGAGTGACTTGCTTCTATATAGATAAAATTGAGGTAATTTAGTGCAGGCTGTGTCCACACCCTGTACCTAAAATAAGACTGTTTTTGGTCGAGAAACTCAATATTGGATATATCCAGATTGCAAAATAGATGGTTAAGTTGCTAAAATTCAAGATATCCCCAATTTTCTTCTTAGTTAAACAATATTTTTACTGACAACAAGTACAAAATGTTATACTTCGTAATAATGCCACTAAAAAAAGATACTCAGCTCTTGATCTGACAGCAAATATTTTATTTTGCGAATACAGTTATCAGACAAATAAATCAGTGGGTTATAATATAAACATATATGGATGTGTCTTTATGGAAACCATTTTAGGTTTACTTATAAAATTAGGCATAAAAACAGTATCTTAAAGTATTTGGTATCCCGCAATACCTTCCAAATTTGTTAAAAGTACAGCGTGTCACTATCAAGTGATAATTAAAACTCTACTTAAATCAGTACGAATATAATGATTAATTGAATTAATACCATAACAAAACAAGACCTTTCTTATATTTGACAGCAGAAAGAAAGTGAAAAGTCATCACATTTGATATCATATTTGGGCAGAGAATCAACGCGTCATGAAAAGTAACTGAGTACATGCTTATTTAGGTACCTTTCATTACCTACTGTACATACCTTTTAAGAGAAGAACTTTGAGATTAATAATTCAAATTATAGATCCTCACGATATCACCAAATTTAGACCCATAGAAAACCGTGTGTTTATAAAAACATTAATTCGAAATGCTACCCTTGTCAACTTATATAGAATAATACAGACAACCCCCAAAGTTAAGATTCTATAGGTACAGTTTATTTAATTTAAGTACCTCATTAAATCAAAAGTGATTGGTGAAGCAAATAAATAGTAAAAGTTTGACATGTTCATCAAAACTTTGAGATCCTAAATCTTTAATTGCTAATCGTTGTTCTGCCTGATTAGTAACAACAAATTGTGTCAGTTAGGTTTCAGCTTGTGTTTTAGATAGATATAATTGCTATTTTTACCAGCAATAAGTGTGTTTGCAGAAGATTTGAAGAGCGAACGATGTATCTACTGCTCACTGCTGAATTTGAGATGTCGTGTAATTTTTTTTTTCATTCAACCCACTTGCTTAAGATTCTTTTTCGAACCCCAATTACCGTAGGCGTTGAATTGACCAAGATTTTCTTTGCTTGTTCACAACATTAAATAGTTAAATAGACAGTTGATTACCTGTGACAAACATCTACTTTTTTACTGACATACATGACTATTCACCTACTCTACAATTTTAATAGTTATTTTAGGAACAGAACTAGCAATAAATGGTTTAGGAATATGATAGATTCAAAAGTTTCAGTGATTTTAAAAATCAATTTTTTCTAATATCAATTTTAAAGGTTGTTTAGGGAGCACATTTTGCAACGGGTGTTTTAAATTGTCAAAGCCGGTGATCTCGTGGTTTTACCCCAAAGGTTACTTCATGAATGGTTAAGTTCAAAACCGTTTTAAAGGATGCAACATAATAAGCTAGCACAGCGAATCCTAGACCATGAACCTAACAAAAAATGACTGTTATTTTTTGTGCATGTATGCCACCTACTTGAGAAGTGCATACAACACTGCCAAACATCACAATTGTTATAGCCTAGACCGGATAAGGTCCAAATCTATAGAAAAAGTTCTGTATTTCTGAAGATATTAGTTGTCTGTTGCTAACTAAACGTAGGTATTGTTTACTAATTAGACTTACATAATCTTCTGTTGTTCTAGCCAGCAAGAGATAACAAGGATTTACTTTGGTATCATTAACAGAGGTGTTTGTCAAGTTATCAATTCGTTGAATAATTTCAGGATCAGTGTCAGTTCCAGGTCGAAAGAAAAATGCCAATAAAAAGAAAATAAAGTAAATTGAAAATCCAAGAAATTGCAAAAAAAATCTAAAAATAGTAAAATGCAAATCTATAGTTTTGTGATACTTTTACATAAAGTAGAAAATTCTTTTAATAAAAATTCAAATTGTTTTGAGTATTACCGTCTTTTGACAAACGTATTCCACTTTTCATGTAACAAATGTGATACAATGCCCTCCATCATATCAAGGTGAGCGCGTTCTTCCTTAAAAATATTTTAACAATTATTATAAACAATACATACATATAACAAACAACAGCTACTTCCTAAAAATTGAATATATTAAATAGTATTATTATGTAGGTAATTACCTAAAACGTTGAATATTTAAAAAAATAAAAGGAAAACAGAAAAGCACAGTGCTGTAAAATTTATATATTGACAAATTTTCGCTGATCACTTCAGCTTAATCATGACATTAACATGAACAATAAAAGTCTGTAGCTGGCTGATATAGTAGAACAGATCTAAATAAAATAATGACGTAATATATACAGAGTAGGATTAGAAGTTACAATAAACGAAAATCAAAAGCGAATAGGAAAGTAAGAAATAAAATAGGGTGAATAAGTACAAAGTGTGATGAAGTAAAATCGATCGAGAGCTAATAGAAAAGATATAAACGTGAAATAGGACAAAATAAAACAAATAACCTACGAAAATAAAATAAAAGAATAAAATATAAAAATAAAAACTAAATGAAGAAAGTGTAAGAGTAAATAGTGTTCAGAGTTAGATCTGAACAATTTGATTCTTTTCCTAACTGCTCCATTTTGAAAATGGTGGGTGGGACTTCTGTAGATGTCTCTTCTGGGTGGCTCAAATGCATTTGTTGATTTGTTTAATTATTTCTATTTAAAAAAAAGCATTTCTATCTCTGTCAAAATAGGATCTATGACTGTGTGGATTATCAAGTAGTGTTTGAAATAGAAATTGGTGCATTTTTACATTTGTCAGCAAATTCACCATGGAGTTCCTACAACTGTCCTCATCAGGAGAAGCTCTTTGTTATATTCCGTGCCCACTCTATGCCATTACGTCAAATGACCTTGGTTATTATGGGGGCTCCTTCAAAAAACCTTAGCTATCGTGGGATTTCCTTCAGAGAACCTTAGGGGTGCTCCTTCAAAGAACCTTAGCTATCATGGGGCTCCTTCAAAGAATCTTATCATCAAGTGGTTCTTTCAAATGATTTTGAGTATTTTTGGAGGAAGGTTCTCAAAATGACTGATTGTATCCTAATTGTTGTTGGATTTACAATGACATTTTTATAACCAGGCTTTTATTAATAATGTCTACGCAATGTTTAACTGCGGTTTTGATCATGAACATTAGAGGATAATTTGTTTAGTAAAAATATTTGAAATCGATTTCATTTTTACTGATATTGTCTAAAGAAGAGTCTGTTTCAAATTTTACTCCCACCCCTGCGTTTCTCTGCCCGGAAGTTGTTTTCGAGTCCTCCATTAAAAACCTAAGATGATGCGATGAATGTCACCAATAACAAGTTTAGAAAATCCAGTAGAAACTGTTTTTTGTTGTGTACAATGTTTACATAAATAAATATGATCTTCAAAATTTTAGTTTATTTTTTATTTGTCTGTTATAATTTTTGATTGTGTTGATTGTTTGTTTTATTAAATTTATTTTATTTTTACCGGATGTGCTTGCTTATTTGGTTTGTAAATGAATAAAGAGGCCAATTTGTTGTCTATTCTTTTGGATTGAGACCATAACAACAGGTTTGTTCTGAAACCCTTACTACCTCTCTTGTCTCTCATCATAGTGACAGACTTACTGTGAGCCACAGCGATTTCTGACACGACGAGAGATCTCTTTTTGTTCTTTTGACGTTATTAAAAAAACTGCAGGAGTTGCCATATTATTTTAATCAAAATCATAATTTATATCAACATACTACTTATCCATTTTACGAGTAATAAAAAGAAATTAAAAGTATTTTATGAAATATTGTTAGACAGATTTATGTAGATAATAAAATTAGTTCGTTTCTTTACTCCGGAACTTCTAAAGTTTCTCCAAGATATTGGAGTAACTTTATATTTTTTATCTCGGCTATGATGTCATCCACGTGTAAAAGATGTGTAGTACATATATCTTAGGGTGTTTCCTATCCGAAATGTTTCCTCTGAAACTGCATTTATCTATTTTATCCATCTAGCTGGCCATATTTTACCTCTATTTATCTGAGATCTACATAAAATACCCCTCCTGTGTCTACCTTTACTCGTAATTAAAGTCTGAAATTGAAGTCCCATTATAATTTATATTAAATGTAGTGTGATTTTATTTTTTTAGATTCGATACATATTTTCACATCTTTTCACTCGAACGCGGTCTAGTTCCGTCCCCAAGGAAGTGTTGAGGTCCCCGGGCAGGTCAACGTGCACCCTCGCTTCCGAGAACATCACAAAGACCCGTCTGCAATGGATAGCGCAGCTGGAGGCGATGAAAGTTCCAGAAGCGAGGAGCTCTGTGGATTTGTTCGTCGCAGAGACCATTGGCAGGAAAACGGTGAGCAGCAGCCGGTCGTGACTCACTTTCTGGTTACCTGGGGGGACAGGGGGGTCCCGAAAGTGCTCAGGGACTAGACAACCCACCACCACTGACGACTCG
>JAUYWI010053690.1:1825-17502 GCA_034780595.1 Parotoplana pacifica
ACCCCCCCCCCCACCAGGCAATTAAACAAAACATTCCAATTAGTGAGATTTATACACATGGCAATTAATTAAATAAAAAAGCCTATTAGACTTTTTCAAAAGTTATAAGCAAACTAACTACTGACTATTTAAATATATGTACATTATGATATACTAGGAAATTTAATTAAATTAAATAGTTATGGAATATTGTTATGAAATGTAAATGAAGATTTTAATGTGGAAAAATATTTTCAATTGCCGGATAAACAATAAATCAGATTTTTGAGGAGTTAAAAATAGGTGCTTATGTAATTATTTATGTATAAAAACCTGTTTTGTGTATGCTTAGAAATCAAAATTGATGGCCTCTCACTAGGTGAGTTCAAAGTTTGACTGACATTAAACTTTTTGAAATGCACCACTGGTCATAATTTTGATACCAAGGTCACAGTTGATTGTTTAGCATACACAAACAGGTTGCTATACAAAAATAATTACACGAGCACCTATCTTCAACTTCCTCAAAACATTGCCATCCCAAAATCTGCTCCATATGTTCACCAATATTGACAGCAATTGAAAATATTTTTTTATATCAAAATCTTCATTTACATAACAATTCCACCACAGCTCTTTAATTTATAAATAATTTTTTGCTTTTTTATTCAATAATGTTTGTAATACAATATCAATATGATAATTATATTTGTTTTCAGTGATAAGCAAGCTGTTTCCACAACTAATAAATTATAAAGCTTCCTTTTGTTCATTTATATTATTACCGAGTTAATGCTAGGTCAAGATTCATAAGTAATTTCAGTTTCTAGACCATACGAATATGACATGTTCTAAACAATATCTATAAAGACAGTCATATCAAACAAACAAAACAATCAGAATCTTGAAGTGTCGAAAAATGAGTGCATCTAGAATGTCTTGACACGTTTCGCATCGAATTCAGCATATAGCCAGGCGGACTATGTCAACTTACATATGTATATAACTAAGGCGAGCACAAAAATGCCTATTTATTCGACTCTAGTCACATGAAAGCCTCCTCTTTATTTGGCGAGGTAAAACTAAGATTGAAGATATTTGAAATTGCATGTTACTGCTAATATTGACGTGTATGAAGTATTGAATTTATTTCATAAGTTTGTAGTCTAGTGGTTGGTATTCCTGTATGCTAAAGAAACAGAATAAACCGGGTTCGAATTCTATTCTGTGATGTGATGTTGAGGGACAAATCCACCCCCCCCCTTTTTAATCACAAAAGTCGAATTTCAACGAATCTTCATATATGTATATTATGCATACTTTATTAAAATTTTAGTTTAAGTTCTACTTCTGAAACCATCGCTAAATTTATGTCAACAGAATTGTAATTTGAGAACCGAATGTAGGTACATTGGTTGAAGCAGCTCTGGAAATTTATGAAAAGCCTATTTGTAAACAGCAGATAATTTCAAATTACGGAAAACATGATGGTATAATCAAAATATAGTTTATTTTTAGATGCGCATTCTATCATAGCTACCAAAGAGATTGAATATATATGTACTTCAATTAGCTTGGTACCTACCAATCAATTGTGAAATAATCTGTTAGAATCCGCAACAAGTTTTAAATTTTTGATTTGACCTTTTCATTATTGATTAGTTTTATGCACAATCTCCTCCATTAGACAAACTATATTTAAGCAATGATTTTAGCTACAATTCATTACGGTTCATTAATACTCGCAGGTATAAGATGCATTTACATATTAAAATTGAAAGGTCGTTTTATCTGATCTGAATCGTTGCAAAATTCCCGTCAAGAGTCACCCACACCACCAGCTCCAACTTATAGCCTCAGGGGAGGTGTTATTATTCAATGCAAAACTTGGGCAAGAGGGGGAAGAATGATGAAACCAAACTTCATCACTATACACAGAACGGTACAGAAAACAGCCTATTGTTGTCAAAGATAGAAGAAGGATGGCGGAGAAAAGGAGGAGATGAATTCTTTTCAACCACACACCAAAAATTTTAATTAAAATACCAAAAAAAGAAAAACATCTAAATACATAGCTTTATTAGTCTTGCCAAATACCCGGATGGAATTATGTTGCCACCAAATGGAAATAATGTAGTCTAGCATTTCACTGTCATTGAAAGCAATGTAAGTAGGTATTAAAATTACATTTAGATAACAGCTAAAATGATGATGATATATTTCAAAATTTAAAAAAAACACCTTTTGTATTTATGTACTATCTAAGTATTCAGTAAAGTTGAAAATATTTCACAAAATGTAGTTTATCTAGATCTCAGGCTCTTGACTAACTAGTTGTGTATCTGTGAGTATATTGAGTATATTCCGTTTGTTCCTCCTGAAGATCCAAAAATGGACGTTATCCATTGAGTTCAGTTTTTTCCCTCCAAAACTAAGTATTGATTAATATTGTTTTTAAGGTGATTTCATTGATTTTTAAATTAAAAACACTAAGACACACCCTCCTAGAATAATAGTACACTCTGTCCAGACACCCTCAAAGGACTGGCTGTTTGTTCAACAAATGCAAGAAAATAAAAGTGTTGAAACAGTTGCTACACTCTATGAATGAATTTATCAAAATAATCCGCTGAAATTATAGGCTTCTTTGGAATATGCTTTATAATAAAGCCTAGACTACGGGTTTATGCCTTAAATTTGTCAACAGTAGAAAACTTGGATTGTTTGCAAAAACTGAAAGCGATAATCTTTATACCTACATAGGTATTTTGAAACGCATACGAATAATATTATTATGTCACAATGACAACTGTATCTCTTAGAGCTAAAACCGGCTATATACCAACAAAGAAGCACCTCTTTATCAACATCGCACCACCAACTATAAAAGCCTTTATTTTTGCTCAAACACACTATAATACAATCAGCCTCGTAATCATACTCAATTAACAATAAATATATTTAAAAACTTTAAAATACAAATAAACAACGAAGCCCCATACATCCGGTCGCAAAGTGTACCTCAAAGACTACAGGATCTTTTATCCCCTAATAAACAATGGATTTAAACTACATCATATTGTGTAGTAGCTCTAGAAAATGAGGTAGAAAGAACACGCTTATACCAAACAAGCCAGCAACCTACTGAACAATCTCCACTATCCATCCAGCAAACTCCAGGAAATGTATTTGCAAACTACATAGGTAGGTACAGCTATCTACTTCAGTCTAAGCTTATTATTATTTACCTGCCTATAATATAATGTTTGATAAGCTGAAAGTCGATCATTAACTTCATAAAAACAATCAAAATTACACATCACAGAAGTTTATTGTGTCTTACCTCTCTACATGCAGCATCTGTACAGGATTATCTGTTACGTACATGGTACAGAAATTATTGCAATGTTATAGCTAAGAACAAAAAAAGTCGGTTATCTATATAAGTTTTGATCTTTACAAACTAAAACAACATTACTAATATGTTGGTTAAAATGAGTGAACAAATGATAGTTACAAACAGCCACGTTATTTAGTTGATAAAACAAAAAATAGACACCCAAACTTTCGAACAAACTATATAAATTTTATTGCGGTTATTTTTATCTATCGACATTAGGAAGGTACATCAATGCTTATGGTTGCATTACATGATGTCAACTTATCCATTATAATATTGTTAATGTATTTTCTAACTTCACTACTTTTTAAATGTAGTTTTAAATTCTATAAATAAATACAAATCAAAAACAAAGAATAATGTCCAGTTAACTATATTCTACAAAGATTAATCTGATAATATTTATTCGTTCTCCCATAAATTAACTTTTTTGCTTTGCACCAATTTTATCAATTTTTTAGATGCTTTATAAACTTAATCAAAAGCTAAAGAAATGTACAACACTTGCAAAAAGCCTAATTACAGAAATTTGAGGAACCTTCTGAATCATTATATCTAAGCAAGCAACAAGAAATAAAAATAAACTAAGCGCTGCAAAGAGACAAAATAGAACGAAAATGTAACATAATGAAAGAGAGAGAATGATCTATGGACAAAACACAATTTATATTTCTGCCGATATTTCTAAAAAAACATAAAAATGACAATTTTTACTGAATATAAAATACGTTTTATATCAGCTTGTGAGCGATCAAACAATAGTTCTGCAATATACTGAGCATTGCAAGCTCAATAACAGAAACCGATAGTTCTCTGCCACTTTGAAAAACAGAATTATTTAGCAACCATCTATCTCTCAACCAAATTACCACTTCATTCTTACGTTTGTTCCTCTGATAAGATCACTCACTGACAATGAATTCGATGCCATTTTTGGCCTCCAAACATGCAGATTCCCAGCCTACACTAAACGATCTGGTAACATAGGTCACTTGGTTTAATTTTTGACTGAAAAACCGTATACGCTATAATATGAAATACAACACCATTTTAAGTTAGAAACAAATACAATAAATATATTCCCCATTTCTGAATCTTATTAGCTTTGGAATGATTCGGCTTCCTCAAATGATGAAGTGATGAGGCCATAAATGCATTCAGAATGTTCCTTCAATTGCTTGGAAAAATCGTCGCATGATTCCTAAATTATAAATTTCAATATATTTCTATAATAAAAAGCAGATTCTACAACACTCTACGGAAAAATAAACAAATTTGAATATCGTATTTGAAAATACGGAGCTGTAATGCATCGGATAACATACAATTTCAATCTTGTCGATATGCACTTAGTTACTCCCTTTTTACATGTTGTAGCTCTGACAATCTAAAAACCTGTTCATGTTGTAGAATGTAGACAATAGTTTTAAAAGAAAGACTTTTTAAATTAATCACTACTACTACAGAGAGAAAATGTTAAATCAGATTTTCTTTGAAGTTTCAATACGGTTATTTCCAACTAAAAGTACATAACCTACATACATACTGTTATTAGTTCACGACCAAATACGGTCACCACGTCCATTGGTCAATATCAACCACTGGCCCTGGTTAGTTATTAGAATTTCACAACTACTATGAATTGACAAAAAATGTATGTTGTACTAATTGATAACACAGTAAGTAGCATACATTGAGTAAGAATAATAAGAGTATTGTCTTCAATGGTTTCCATGAAAAAATGTGAAACTATTTTTGAAATTTTAATAGTAACGGGGTATCTCTACTGTAACAGTAGTGGTGTCGCGGTAAAATGTCAGCGCATTTCAGACTAAATAATATGAATTAAATAAAAGATTTATATTGATAAAATGCAATAGTATAATTTAATCATATTTTAATTTTACAGAATAGCTATTAATTTACAAACCAATACAAGTATTTACCGATTATAAAAGTTTACAATCTAATAATACCATGGTGAGGTTCACTGAGTCAAGAACTTCGATCAACATACAATTTAGAAATCATTGTCAAGGACCAAAAGGAATAAATGGTCGATTCAATGATGACAATCTGACAATGAATTTTCACAATAAAATCTTCCATAAAATCAATAAAAATGTCTACACCTCCTTTCAGATTGTGTGTGTCTTGGAAACCCTTTAGTGGCTTTGAACACCAAATCCGACAAAAGTTTTTTGGAATGGAAATACCACGTCCTGATGATGTCACCGCGGTCCTGACACATGAAATTTAAAACAAAAATCTCTTGAACCTCAACCAAATCAATTCAAAAATCTTTCGAAACTGTTAGTCTTTTTTTCTAATTGCAAGCAAAATGAAATAATAAAATTCTGTATGAAATAAATGATCAAAATACCATCAATAATTAATAGAAATATAATACTTAATGATAACAAGCGAATTAGCAAATAAACACTTGAGAATTCATTCAGTTGTCACAAGATTCAGCAGCTAGCTTCTGGGGCCCATTTACTTTTGTTGCGGAGTATTGTTTTAACCCACATCGTTCCAACGTATCATTTATGATACATCTTTTTTGAATATTTGATTTTACCAAAGAAGCGCAAAGTTTTTAATATAAATTTTCTGGCACATATAGATTTGTTTTAATACAATTTTCTAAAAATTTAAGATCTTATTTTTTAACCCAAATTTCAGCCCAATTGATACAACAGGAAGTATAAAATCCATGGAGGATATTACTCCACACCCCTAGGATTTCATACTTCTTTTGTATCAATTGCGCTGAAAAAAATGGATCGACAATTTAAAAAGATCGATATACAGGCCGAGCTAGGGGCCGATGACGTCATCAGGTCCAAAAATTAAAGCTTCCATATTGCTTATGCTAAAAAAAACAAATTTTTGTTTTTTCTCTACTTTGTTCTGTTTTGGGACATAATACAACTATGTTCAAATGCAAAATACTTTACATTGTTGTTATTTCTGGTAAGAATACAATATGGGGCTTCTCCGGGGTACCCCAAGCCACTGGGGTAGTAATACAGACACTTCCTTCCACGACAAAAGACCAAATTAAGCTTAATTAGTCAATGAAGCTGATGAAAGCAACTTACCGCTAACAAATCTGGAGAATCGATATGAAAATTAATTATTAGCCAAACTACTTCAAATTTAAATTTATTTCATCATTTTATGTAGTGTGTAGATTGCTTGCTTGCAATTCACTTATTTATAATGTAACTGTGAATAGACAAACACTTCAAATCATAATTTGCATAGTAAACAAAGGTTTGAAATTAAACTATATGACAAGTAATAAAAGGGATGAATAATAAGGTAAATTATCAGAAAAACTTTAATAAACCATATTAAGATTTCTATAACGAAGTGATTTAGTTGTTTCTGTTTAGTTCACTCTATTATCCTTACTAGGGTTGAACCACTATTTCTTACTCAATGACTGAACCTCTGTATCCTTACACTATGGTAAAACCTCTTTGTATCCTTACTCTCATAGTTGGACCTTTTTGTATCCTTACTCTATGGTTTAATCCCTTTGCATCATTATCCTATGGTTGAACTTTTGCATCCTTACTGTATTCTATGGTTGAACCTCTGTATCCTTACTCTATGGTTAAACTCTGATTATATGAGTATAAATGTTACTAATTGTTATCTTTTCTTTAAAAAAAACTATCTCTTTAATTTTGAGTAATCCTTTTTTAATTTTCTGTGAAAGACAGAGATATTTGTGTCTACGCAACTGTAGATACTATGTAAATGAATATTCCAATAAAAAATAGTTAGTCTACATCCGCTGCTCTTAAATGTAGGTACCTTTCAGTTTCATTACACAATCAGTTACTTAATTCACAAAATAGAACATTTACCTGTTAAAACTGTATCATACTTAGCCGAACATAATTTGTCTAAAAACTAATTAAAATAAAATAAATCACACATATTCAATAAATTTCTCTGCTTTCTTTCACTGGTGGCATCCTCCCTTCCACAGAATAAAAGGACGTCCATAGTAAACAAATATACTTAGTGTATGCGAAAAAGCATTACCGCCAACGGATATAATGAATACGTTATTTGGCGTACAAGTGATATATAATTATTTACCGACAATAACATGTTGAAGGCTTATACAGATTCAATCGAGATACTGCTTCATACAGCTTTGGCAGAAAGCAAGGCGAAAACTACTGTCATTATAAGTTCCGCAGATAATCCTCTATGATATCTACTACACAAACACGGCCCCTAATCCCCAGCGGCTCGGCGAACTAGTCGAGCAGGGGGTGCTAAGAATCACTGGGTTAACAATTCAAGCCACCTCAGACAACCGGACTCTAGAAATAAACTACGGAACTTGGAATGTGCGGACAATGCTACAAGATAGCTAAATTGGAAAATATACTTGAAGAAATGAAGAGATACAAAATCAACATCCTCGGACTATTTAAAAAAAGGATCTTGAGAGTTCATTAACCACGGTTACCGAATCATCTACTCAGAGGCAATAAAAACCAACAAGGTGTAGCCATATGTTATATTATAAAATGACAAGATGGGAAATACAAAATAATAACTTTCTTTGAAAATATATAAAATTACAAATAAGTACTGGTTTAGAAATACTTATAACTTATCTTATTATTTTAAATTTAAAAATTGACATCTGTATCATTTTGGAGAAGGATAATTTATATTCAAAATCTAGTCTAATTAATTATTTCAAATTTGTCAAAATAATTGCGATCAATCTATATAAAAATGCAACTTATCCGGTCTTTTATCCACACTACATTATAAATATTTTGGTCTACCTTAGTATAAATACATATTTGAAAACTATTCGAAGGTAGTAAAAAAATACAAAATAGATCTAGTTAGTAAAGATTAAACAAATATTAGCAAAAATTAAAATGAGTTTACATTAGACCATTAATACAATAAATGGGACATTAGTCTTTTCGTACACATATAATAATATGGAAAGATATACTTCTACATTATTTCTACGTAATATTATCTTGATTAGATATAATGTTAAATTGAGGTGTTATTATTATAAGTAATTTTGGGTTAGTTAAGTAAAATTCAATTTAATAAAAATGATGCACCCTGAAAAGCAAGAAATCTATTATACCATTTTTGATGGATTTGTTAAAAACAAATAATTTCAGAGTGCATGTTGTCTATGTCCATTCCCTGGAATTTAATGTGCAACAATGATCCAAAATACAAAAAGTAAATGTATATTTTTCAAAGAAATTGGTGATTTTGCAATCTATGTATAATCAAACGTTTCGATGTTTTAGGATGTATTATTTCGTTTTCACAAACATTATCAATATCTTCAGGGTATTGTTCGGTAGAAGGATGTTTCAATGCCTGAGGATGTTTTTTTTTGTTTTCACAATTAGCATCAATATCAGTAACAACTGGAGTAATAAAACAGGAGTGATGAGCCTTTATTGGTTTCAATTTTGACAAAATATTCTTCTTTTTTAGATTTCTGTCGCTGAGTTTTTGCTCGACATTTTCAATTGTGTAACAGACAAAGACCTATATAGACTGCATCACGATCTGCTATTTCAATTTCAGAATGAGTCTTTTGCCTTTCAAGTCTCTTCTTCTGCAACCGTTCTTATGCATGCCTCTCCTTCATTATGTTAAGTGAATTGGCAGCCTATTCACACAAATCATCGCTAATTTCGATGTTAACATAGCCATCGATATTTTTTAAATGATCATTATCCGCCTTAAGTCATTCAACAGACTCTTTGACATACGAATGAATTATAAAATTCTGTCGCCACAACACATTCATCAACAAAATGAGCACAAAAGGATTATTCCGAATAAAATTTAGTTGTTTTTCTTGCAAATATGGAGCAACAGCACCTTGAACAATATATGTAGCTTTAGTTTTTCCAACAGAAAAGACTTTGGCAGTGGCATCACGAGGAAACATTTTTGTGTAAAAATTTATTTGAGATACCACTTGTATGGCTACATGAGTTCATTCAGCTATATTCGCTCAATTGTAAAACATACTTTATTTCAGCACGAAAACGTAGGAGGCATTTTTTTTCGTCAAAGCAGCATCAATCGATTTTCGAAGAAGAATTTTGATGCGATGTTGAAGATTTTCTTGGATCTTCTTCTTTTTGTGCCGAGCAGTATTGCTATGTTGATCAACACAATGTGCAGTGGGCTAAATGTGGATCATTTAGTTCTTTTAAATAACTGCCCCTGAGATCGCCGGAAGAATCTTTCTCCCCCAACCACCGAGAATTAAATTTTGATTGCCGTTTGGGCATAAATAACAATAGAAAAGTGAAATAATTAAGAAATAAAACTCATTACAATAGAATGTATATATTAAATCACATTTTATGTATTTCTAGTTAAGCAAAAGGTAATATAATTTTCCACATAAACTTGTAAAAATAAGTATGATTTACTTTGGGGCACCCAGCCAATGGGAATAGAAGACAAGGCTGTCGATCTCATAGGTGAAAAGAAAGAAAGAGATATAAAGTCAAAATCGGAGAGGTCATCGTCAATCAGCTCAATGAACTTAGTCAAGTTAGTTTTCATAAGGCTTGGGTTCAGCGGATTTAAGAGGAATTAAACTAGAATTTAGAAGATGATCTGACCCGATCCAAGATCAGGAGGAAGACACCAAACAAAACGTTCAGCCAGGGGTGAAGGAGCCAAATATATATCAGTAAGGGGCTGCGTGATTCGGTGTTCTTGTTATTGTACGAGCCCCGATCTTATATATTATAAGGATCCACTCTACAAGTCACAAGTATAAAATGATTTGTGATGACTAATAAAATTAGCCAAGAGTTACGGCTAGGGGTCGTTTACCAACAACTTATCCCTCCCCGAAGGACTCCCACACCATGTAAAGGTAGTAGGTTGATCATCAAATC
The DNA here is from genome assembly GCA_034780595.1 of Parotoplana pacifica. Taxonomy (NCBI): domain Eukaryota; kingdom Metazoa; phylum Platyhelminthes; order Proseriata; family Otoplanidae; genus Parotoplana; species Parotoplana pacifica. Next base: position 12,152 of record JAUYWI010053690.1, read on the forward strand.
GTTTCACTGTGTGTTGAAGCATATCAATGAACTGATACATTTTCTTCTTTCATTTTATGCATTTGTATTGGTTAGAAAGAATTATCTAATATAGTTTTATCAGTCTTTTCAAGTCTATGACCCGTATTTACAAATGCTCCTTAAATTATTTTTAAAGAATCCTTTAATCTCTAGAACTACAAAACCAATTATTGTCACATGGGGTAGTATTTAAGTGTGTGAAATTTTACTAAGATCAGACAAGTAATTCTATAGATATTCGCATAATATTTTTATGGAACGTTTGTGAATACGGGCTTATATAAATAATATATATACGCATTATGGAACAATAATCATTCTTCTAACATTCAGTATAACGTCATATTTTTAATTTTCCCTGTAAATGAGGTTCTAAGAAAATTCTTATGTATTATACAGCAGAACTTTGAACAGTTTTGAATGTATTAAGTAAAGTGGATGAACTATTTAGTGCGATTCTATAGTAATGAAATTAAAATTAGAGTTTTACATTTAACACATAAATATGAATTAAATATAAATATACAAAATGTAGAAATAATTTATTCAAACATATACAAATTGTGTTACTCTAACTAGCTAATTTAAAGACAAGTAAAAAATAAGAATATCATAAGAAAAAATGTATATTAAATAAAAATATATGTATGTATGTACATACATTAAAGCTATTATGTATATTCTCTAAAAGTCAATAAGTTCAGCAAACTTTATATTATGCAAAGTAAAAGATACTTTTTTTTTCAAAAATATACCATCAAATTATCTTTATTCAATATCATTGTTATAGAATTAAAAGGGAGTAATAACTCTATCAAAAACAACATGTTTTCTAGATTCGGAAATAACAAAATTTATAGGTATAAATGATTAAAAGAGATAAGATAAATATAGCAAATGACAGGCTTATTAATATGTCAATTTAGAAATTTAATGAAAATATTATAAGGCGTCCGTTTTTTTAAACAGACAATATATAAAATAACAGATAAAGATGGAAAAAACGGACGTATGTTACAAACTGGCAACCCTGTACTATTCACGTTTTCACAGATTGGAATCTCAACAAATCATGACAGAGAGAATAAATTATTCAGAAATAAATATGGGTGTTAAAAATTATACTGCTCAAAATCTCATTGTAGATAAAAATATAGCTAATGTTATCCCCTTCGCTGGCTTTTCCGTTTTCAGGTAACATTATTCGCAATTAATTTTATCCTCTTCATGATGCAACAAAAAACATCCGGCCAAATTTCCAGGCATGCATGCGAGCCATTTTTCATCAATCCAATTACATATTATGTACCTACATTCTTTGTCTTTCTCTTACAACCTCCATCCCTTCAGCAGCATTACTTTTGCTTCTCAAAGTACTTACATGGATTGGAGATAACTGTGTCACCTACATTAACAGTAAATTTGTCCGGCAAACAAATTACTTTGGTTTCTTTTGATAATTATATGAATATTACTGCTACAGCTGAAGGGTCTTTTCTAATTAATTACAAAGAACATCAATTTAAGAAGGTCAAACCAGGCGCTCAATAGTACTTAAATTATGAATGATAGATACTAAATTAAAAACCATAAAAATCTAACTTTTATATGAAGAAAACATTTGACTCCAACCAACCAATTTTATCGGGTAAAAAGTATCATCACCTTTCCAAAAAATACAATACAGCCATTTATATCTTGCTAGACAACATCTGAAACATGACAATTTAACTAACAACGGTTTTAACCGAATAAAACAACTTTTAAAAATTATAAAATCATGTACGTCTTGTTCTACACCCAAGCTGAAGTATGACAAGGTAAACAGTAAAGTTTAGTGATTGAAATAAAGTAATTAAATTTTTTTGAAGAAAAAACAGAGATCCAGGCTTAAAAAATATGCAACCCAATTAAAATCTGGATAATAAAAGTAGTTGGTCAACTAGAAGCAATTTTAAACAAATTTCTCAGTATTGCTCAGAAAATGATGAAATAATAAGTTCAGTCCATAGCCAGGGCCAACCTGTCGAATGCACATTCAAATAAAAATAAAAGTCCCATACTAATCATCGGCAACAGCTTCGAAAGCATTAGCTAAGTGCTCAGCTTCCAAATAAATCAGATGCAACACTCCTCACCAAACGATAATAGAACATTTTTGAACTAACTGGAATTATATTTTTGTTCCTGGTGATAATTATTCCAGCAATTGTGGCAGCCTTGGCAACGACAATTCTCAAAGTAGTAGGTAAGAAACAAAAAAACTATAAATATATCGATATACATAGGTTTCCTTTAAAAAGGTCAGGCTAATTCAATCTAAGGCAGAGATAACCAACACGTGATACACTCCACCCAACTTGCCGTCCAACAGAAAACGTCAAAGATCCAAATCAGATTACCTATACACAATTCCCAAGAAAAGTCATTTTATCTCCAAGTCTGTAACGTAACACCTCTCCATAATCTTGAAAAGACAACTTTTATTCTGCAATAACTAGGTTACAATACCTAAACATATTTTTGCATTGTTTTTTTAAAAAGAGATCTAGGTAAAATTTCAATTTTAAACAAAAGAGAGAATAAATCAACCTCGGACTTGTACCTACTAGAAACGATCAAATTGAACGTAATCTATTATAATGAAGCCAATTGATCGATAACACTGAGCAGAACGTGACAAACATAGGCGAAAGTAAATTATGTACCAAAAAGAAGCGACAATAATTATTAATCAACTTCAAAACAATAACTTCCTTTTGGTAAAGAAAGTAGTGAAATAATATTTCTCTGGATCCTATTGTTAGTATTTATAAGAAATATACTTGAAAATACAGAGATAAGAATGATGACGATAGGTAATTTTGTTGCCATTTAGAATTTTAGACAATTTCCTGAAGTATTCTTTTACTCTACTCTATGGTCACACCTCTATGAATTCATAAGTCCTGAACTCGTGACCTGAATTATAGTTTCTTTATTTCTAAAGATTGATGTGATAAAAAATCATTCTGTTTCAAGACAATAAATACTTATGATAATTTTTGTGGGGCTGTCATTATTAGATAAAAGAATGTGGATCGAATAATAATTCTGGAATATAGAAGATGAGGTGTTAAAAGACCTTGATAGAGTGAAGGAACTTTGTTACTTGGGAGACACACTAAGTGCAGGAGGAGCGAATTGGCAGTAACAAATAGAGTGAAATTTGTCTGGAATAAGTGCTGTGCCGCTTTATAGACTGACTCTAGCAATGAAAGGGAAAATATATAGCACATGTGTTAGACATGGTAGTAAGATCAATAGAAGAAAATATACTTAGAAGAGCAGAAAAGGCTGTGGTTAGAGATTTGTGGAGTCAAGCAGCAGGATAAGATGAAATCAGAAATGTTGATGGAAAAGCTTAATCTGCGAGGGTCTAATGTAGAGGTAGTGTGACGCAGCTGTCTTAGATGGTGTTGTCACGTCCTAAGGAAGAGAATAGGGGTGTAAAAAGGGCATAGAAGAACGAAATGCAAGGAATGAGGGCGCCCAAAGTTGACCTGGAAAAGTATGGCAGAGAGAGAATGTCAAAAGGTTGGATTGAAGCTTGGAGACCATGAAGATAGAAAGCGCTGGAAAATCTGTGTGGCCAGTTGGAATGAACGAGGGTCGGCGACTCATTGTCAGAGGGAAAAAAACCGACCTCATAAAAATAAAATTTATTTTTATGAGGCGGTTTTTAATGATGATGATGTCCTGCGAAAAAAAACAAATTGTATTGCAGTTGTGAACCGCGGTATTCCGCATGGTTTCCATTCCATGGAACTTTTAGATAAAATATAAGGTTAAACCTCTATGTAACCCCGCATGTCATGTGGTTCTCTTCACACACGAGCTAACCGTCAACAATAGATCTCTTATCTTATACAAAATTCATAACTTATAACACTCAAAAAAACATTTTTTACTTCGCTGCTGGTGGATAATATAACATAATAAATATTTTTTCAAGAGGTGTTCAACCTGTAGGTAAACAGCTGTAGTGTCCTAATCAATAGCGCAGCAGCAGTGAAGCAAAACTATAACTCCACAAAAGTTTAGCCTACATATTTTATAGCCATCACAATGAACAGAAAATTGGATTTATTGGACACAAATTGAATTGCTATTGCAATAAAAATAGCTAAACAAAATAAAATGGGTTGCGCATTCTTTAAAGCATTTTCACCACATTAAAAGTACTACGAGTATAATAGTACATCAACTATTCTTCTTCTACATATGATCACTATTCAACCATCCCAATACTAAAATCCCCAACTAGTATGAAATAAATTCAATTTAATTCATAAACATCAATATTTGCTCCACATCAGTACAGAGCAGGATTCAAACCCGGGACCATCTGCTTAACATGCAGACATTCTACCACGACCACGACCATCAACATCGATGTTTATCAATAGTCCGGAAGAGCTATTATGTATGAATTGGGGTGTTTTAAGGCTAAACATCAACTTTAACTTGTATTTATAAAGCCAAATGTCGGTGGACAAGCTTGCGGTTCCAGTGGTTAGAATGCCTGTATGCTAATCAGAAGGTCTAGAGTTCGAATCCTGCTCTGTATTGATGAGGGAGAAATACCGAAACTAGTCTACAGATGGATGGAAATCCGGTTAATATTGATGTTTAGGAATTATATTTAAATAATTAAACAATAAATATTTATGATACTGAAACTTCTTCACAACAGTACACTGGTCATATGAACAAATAATTACGACAATTTTCTTTTCACTTCCCTCCAGGTGAGGGGGCTACAACCATAGATAAACTAAGACTAGATTGCTCGTCTGTTGTCTAGATAGTGCAAGTGAGAAGGAAAGGTGCCTATTAAGCGTGGTACACCCTGTTGTGAGCACTGCCGTCTGTCCAGCTAAAAGACCCAGTCAATAACTTTCCTTGTTTCTGACTGTATACAGCTGGGATCCTAAGCAGTTATCTGTAAATTGTAGACTGATGTACTCAAGTTCAACATGTAAATACTCGGTTCAGGAAGCTCCCATTTAAATAATTCTTTTTTAGAATGCTCTTCATTTTAAAAGAAAGTTGTTCCATAAGCAATTCAACCTTTTAAAAGTTAACGAAGAGAGAATATTTCATGATTTCAAAAAGGATATTTATGTTGTTGTAGCCCCTACCCGTTGTAAAAAGGGTAATCCTCCCAGTGTGTGTTATGAATTTGATTACATCTGATGGATTTGACCATATGTCAGAGACATTCAAGTGTGTAGGATGATGTGGACAGTTAAATATGTGTAATGTGTTGTGGGGTGATTGCTTGCATG
>JAUYWI010053701.1:0-17501 GCA_034780595.1 Parotoplana pacifica
ATTGAAAATACCATCTAGTAAATCCGAAATCCAAAAATCGTAAACCATAAAACAATCCAGTCAGAAATGAAAAATGTTTGAAACATTTACAGTTTTACAAAGTATTAACCTGACATTATATAGTTAAAGTGGACACTGGATTATTTTGATTTATCATTTTAAAACGAACAAAATAAAAAGATTTCCAGAGTTTCCAAGTGAAATTTATTTTTAAAAGTATTATATTTTAGCCTGACTTGTTCTTACCAATCGGCCCACACTTACATATACTATTACACAAGACTCTATGTTAGAAACATTTACAACGACCGTTGTCACACGATTTTGTGCATTGGCACTTAAAGAAACCCTGTCCAGAACCTACAGAGTCCAGTCAGGCGACTTCACGGAGCGTGATTTCTTTATCCTTTGGTACCTCGTCGAGTGACAGGAATTTTTCCATGCACGGTGTAAAGTAAACTGATTTCGAGTATAGAGTTGCTTCATACGACCATGTTTTGTTCCAAGCTGGTAAGTACCATTTGGTTCGGCTGACAATACAATCGCTTTTACATTGGTGAATTCTGCTCGTCCACGTTCAACCAGGTCAACTGGAACCATCACTGTGTCACTTAATATCCATCCATCAGTCACGTAGTTTGCTGCTTTCATTTACCCAGTGTCCACTTTAACTAGTTAATGTCTACATTAACTGTTTTCCTTAGTTAATGTCTACACTATCTAGTTAATGCCGACATTAACGGATTTTCACTTTAACTGTAGCATATATACCCCCTTAACAATTAATAGTAGTTACAGCCAACAAATAGCTAATTTTTCTTCTTCTGACGACGAGACCAAATTGATGAGACGACGTACTTTTGTGTTTCGTTGTTAATAATTTTAAGCTAAACATTTTTAATATCAGGCAGTTTATTTGGTTGATACGCAGTTCCTTATCGATAGTGTGCTGTTAGTTTAGCAGCACTATATAAATAAATAGAAATGATTTGTTTTACAGTAAGCTATGCATTAACTATCTGATTATGCAGGTCAACAAAAAACATTAACAAATAATAGGCATTTGTTACTTGGTATCTACATGCTATGGTAACTGCATATGTAGGCAGCTGTTTAATAGTTACCTAGGTATTTGTTTTTACCAAATTAACGAAAATCTAATCAATTGCTATCAGCCTACTAACAACCTAACTATTTTTGTAATAAACTAAAATTATTTTTTATCATCTAATTAGTTAGCCATTTTTACCTAACGGATGATTTAATTAATTCTGGAACTTACTAAAATGTGTGACGTGTGATCTCAAACATTTTGATCATGTTTGAAACATTTACAGTTTTACAAAGTATTAACCTAAAGCTTAAACAGATGTGAAAGATCTCATATCATATCCAGGTCAATGGCAATTGGTTGTTAGCTTCAAAGCTCAGCCTTGCCTATTGAGCAGTGGGATTGTTGAAAATAGGCCACTGTGAGTCCTTCTCATTAAAATATGAAATGGTTTCCATAATTTAAAGTCATACGATTTGTTCAGACTCTGATGGTAATAAACTGTGCCAAATTCTATCAAAATCGGTCAAGTAGGTGTATTTTTGTTTTTTTGGGGCTAAGGAAGTCAATTTTGTATTCCAAAAAGGAATCTTTACAAATTTATTATACAATACTATATTTTTATGGGTCTTTGACCACACGAGACCTTAGTTACCATATATGAACTTTCATTCAATCAACTTTCTACTTAGCAGCAACTGTTGCTAGTGACACCAATATAGCATACCAACAAATCTTTTTTTACAAAATTGTCTCACATAATCAGGGTTTTTTAAATCTTTTTGGTATTTAATTATTATCAGTGACTATTATTTTAGTAGTCCCTGAATTATTATATATATAAACAAATTGCGTGTAGAAAATTTGGTAGGCAAATCTACTGTTAATGACTTCCCATTTAACAAAATTTGACCCTTCAGAGATTAAATATTAAACTCTTCTGAAAATTTAAAGTTATTTATCATATTAGAAGTAAAAAAAAGAAGAAGAAAAAAATTGACTAATGCAATAATCGATATTAGAGATTTATGAAAATAATTTCTTGCTGGCTTGTAGTTGTAGCCAGTGCAGAGAATCAATAAATATTTTATAAAAGTTTTATATAATATAAAATCACATGTCTGCTTTAGAAATCTAAAGGTTATGCATTGGAAAATTTAAAATTTTGGAAGTACATACTAGAGATATTTCGGAATAGATGAAACTACTACCTATATTTTGATAGAATTTTATGTCACCAAAATGTGTAAAAGAAATTTGGTTGCACAATACAGTTTATTATTTGTATCTACAAGGAAATCTACAGGTGTAGGTACTGGATAAATACGTTTTGGAAATGGATGGCAGTAAAATGATTTAAAACTGGGTATATATTTTTTCAAACACGCGAAAACTGTCGCATTTAGTGCTTTACAATACCTACTAAAAAAACTACTGAAATCTTATTTTGTATATTGAAACAAAGAGAGAGGATACAGTCAATTGTTGTGTATCGAGTTGAATGTGAAATATCCAAATTACAAATTTAAAAGGCTTAAAAATTCAATTTATATACATATTAATAGAAAATATGCATAATATACCTTTATTCATCAAATATATTTCCTCTGGATTATGGAGGTACCAATATGAATAATTTGTGAAAACAATAGTTGTTTTTTGTAAGAATTGATTTCTGTTCATTTTAAGTTTTGATGGAATTTCGTTTCCTCTCTTATACGCAATTGTTGTTTCTAAATTAAATATTATAATCATTAACTAACTTTTTTTTATCAAAATGATACATTGACTAAGAGGTATCCACTTTACTTATAAAATGGCGAAAATATTTCATAAAGAAATCGATTTTATTTGATAAAGCAACAATATTTAGCAATAAACTATATTTTGGTTGTTGCAAGGACAGTGTATAAATAACAAATCGAATAGCTACATCATTATAAGTACATACATGCGTTTTATTTCAGAGAAACTTCAAATTATCAAGTTCAGTCATAAAATTATCCGATGAAGGAAAGTCAAAGATATATAAGATTCTGTAGTACATAATTCTTCATACTTAATTTATTTTTTTACATAGGCCAACTAAAAATTATAGTTACAAATTACAAAGACAGCCGAAATAACAGTTATGTATCACAAAAAGAATTAACACTAAATATTAAAATGTTTCCTCTCTTTTATGCTTTGATATAAAATATACAAAAATATTATATTGCTCAGGCTGTCATTATGCCTGGCTGATGAGGCCTAATAAGGCCGAAACAGCTGTCTTCGGCTATCATTAACGAGTAATATAAATAAGTAGTATAATTTTATCAAAGTATACCTGTTTTTTTTATTATTACTCTGATCACCAAAATAACAGTTATGTATCACAAAAAGAATTAACACTAAACATTAAAATAAGCAGATAAAATACACAGGTAAAATAGAAAAATATTAGCCAAGCTTCAAAAACCTTAAAATTGATGCGTAGGAATGTATTGAATACCGCAATGATAGATAAGAATGTTGTGAATACCGTATTGAGAGCTAGGAATGTATTGAATACTGTATTAAGAGGTAGGAATGTATTGAATACTGTATTGAGAGTTAGGAATGTATTGACTTTTTTGTTCTCAGGTTGTGCCCTGGGCACAAAAATCGATATTTTCAGAAACCCGTAATATCTAGGTACTTATAAAACAATGATATTTATACCATATTTAATATTTGGCTTCAGGATTTATTTTTTCAAAATGTAGATTTTTGAATAATTATGCAGAAGGCCGTCAGTGTTGTTTCAAACCAAAACTCAGTATAAGAGATATTCGTAAATATATGCCAAATGTCATACCAATCAGTTAAGGCTTTTAAAATATTTTTCAATAAAAAAAAACAAGAAGAACGTTTAAACTACATATAAACTCCTAAATTAGCTAAATTTGAAAATGATCATCCAATAAAAATTGGGCAAGTACTGAAAACCACATTTTCAATCGATATCCATATATTAAAAAAAGAAAACTTTTTGTTGAAGAATCTTTTGGGAAATAATATTCAAATCGTTCCATGTAGAGTATGTTATGAGGGGGGGGGGTCGCAACATTCTACGAATAAACCGTAAAAGGCTCATGACAAATGAATGCTAATTGGTCAGGAGTAGTTAATTTACTCAATTTAACTTTAACTTTACATAATAGGGGGTTATAAGCACCTACCAGCCTTGTTTTAAAAAAATTCTATTAATTCTTTGACATTATTTCCGCTGCTATAATATCTAAAAGCCAATTTATGTATAAGATAAAACAATTAATAATATTGATTTTGTATCCATTTTCTATTTTTATTTTATATGGCTCCAAATGTTGTAAAAAATCTACGACAATCAAACATAAAAAAGTTAGCCCATTTCAGTCTGTGTCATCCAACAACAACTGACAGTGATGTTATTTTTACAAAACAACTTAACATCTATGCTGAGGCTATAGGCTGCCATTTCATTTTCAACTTTACTGTCTAAAATATGACACTTGCTCGATTTTGAGAAAATATTCTTGACACTCCAAATTTGTTGAATTGATGATATTACCTAACTACTTGTACCTGTTAAAAATGAATTACGCCAAACTAGTAGATATTTGTTTTCATAAACGGATACCAGGCTTTTGTTAGGTAAATCTACTCTAGTGTTAATATTATTAATAGTTACGTATATCCAAAATATTATTATGGCTTGTAACTTTAGTGATGATTGACCCAGAAAAGAAACACATTATTTTGGTTGTCTACTTTTATAATATACCTGCCAGAAATATGTCATATTGATCGAGTACTCTGAAAGTCATGGAAAGTGGCATTTGCGCCAAACCTAGCTCTCCGGTTATGGGAGCCACTGGAGAAATTACTTTTAAAGGATTTGTATTTAAAAAGTCTTTTTATAGACAGCTTTTGCTCAATGAATGACTCCAAAATTTGTCTCCGATCTTTTAAACAGAATGTATGTTTTCAATTCATTTTCTTATTTTTTTCTAGTTTTCTGATAAATGTCGGTGATCATTTTCCTGGGTAATATTGCAGGTATCATTGTTTAATTTATATAATGGACTAAATTGCATTTCATCAGACAACTGTTTAAATCAGAATTATTAGTTTCAAAATGCATTTTTAAGAAGAGGACACATGTCGTTTTGAACACGGTTACATAGTTCCTGACACTATTTTCGTCTTAGTAGTTTGGCATAATATTTCACATGTTATGAAACCTGAAAACTCAACTAACTATTTTCAGTAGGTGCCCATCTACCAAACTTCTATTAACGAGTCTAATTGCTTATGTATGTAGGTACTAAGTTAAAAGAAACAGGAGATTTTGGTTTCTGGTTATTTAAAGATAACTGAATAGACAACAGAGTGCATAATCTGGATAAAAACTATAGGCTAGACTAAAAGCACACATTTCCTGGGTGGAAATTATTGCATAATATTTATTTCGTTTCACTACACACACACATTAGCAATGACAGTATGTACATAATACATAATTCATATATTATTCTAAAATGAAATAATGAAGCTGTCAAGTAGGATTATATGGTTTAATTGTTTAATTTAATGGGGCTAATGGCAACACAACATGAAAACCACTAGTAATATAAATTCACTTTCTAATCGATTTTATTCAAATCTGATTTATATCTTTTTAAACCGACCACGTATTTATTTAATAATCTCCGGAAACAGTATTTATTTAATGTGTTATGCTTCAAAACTTTCAATAAAAAGCCCAACAATATAACACTGCTGTTTATTTGGAATAGAAATTGTTTTGTCCAAATGTCAGTGTGTTTGTTTTAGTTTTTGATTTATGTTAGCTGAGTATACACAACACAAACATATATAATCAGTCAGAACAATATACGTTATATTAATTAATAGAAAACAAAATTATACACAAAACACCAGAAAAACATTCTTTTATAAGATGGTCAATTAATCTGTTCGTTCAAGTCTTCGCTAATTACTGATGGGGGTTGTACACTCACTTGAAACTTCTATTTCTTCCGCTCTTCTTGATCTGGAAATTAGGATATGTAAAGGTTATATAGACCATCACAGCTCTAAAAGTGGTTGGATTTTGTGTGCTCTTGACAAGATACACACGATGCAGCCAGTACCCACGGATGTCACATTGACAACCTCTCCACAGCTCTTGGACTAAGACCGGCTCCCATGGGGACACCTTAATCACTTACTAGGTGGAGGGGAGGTGAGTTGTCTAGTCCATGAGCACTTGGAACCCTGCCCACCAAGTAACCAGAAAGTGTGCCACGACTGGGACTCCCGACTGGGCTACCTCCCGATCTAAAGTCCAGCACGCTAACCACTCGGCTACCGGCTGCTCTTGCAATTGAAACTGATTCCATTAATTGGAACGAATTTTGAAATAATGGTTTGCGGAACTTTGCCAAAACATAGGTACCACATTAAGAAATAAATATACGATTTTAATCAAATAGCTATCAAATCGATATAATCAATTGGTAATTGTTTTCGAAAAATACTTTTATATTTGTGTTTCATAAGTCAATGGGTCACCGATCAAATTTGAGTCAATCGGACAAAGTTCATTTATTTTCGGTCCCCTTATCGATCTTTTAAAAAATAAATTCAGGCTATGTCTTGACAATGTAGGTACCTCTGTGGTAAATATGTTCATATAAAAAGCATGTTCTTTCTCCAACGGGTAGGTCTAAATCCCTAGGACTTTTAATTTCATACTTTTCATGGATGGTTTGTGCTAAAATTTGGTACACATACTCATATATCTTGGACAGATTCATTTACAGGTGTATTTTTGAGAAAAACAATATGGGGGCCATTGAAGTCATCAGGTCCAAAAATTAAATGTTGTCCAATTGACTTGTGTAGGTCTAATAATAGGTAGTCATTCCTTATATTGAAAAATATTGATTATCGATTTTGCCCCCAAAATATTAATTATCGACTTCTTGCGATAAAATCAATAATCAATAAATTTTTGTGAAAATATTTTTAGATTTGTGCTACTGGGTGGACACACCAAATTTGAAGCCATTGGACAAACTTTAATTTTTGATCTGACGATTTTATCTGCCTCTAGCTGGGCCCCCATATTGTGATTGTTTTCAAAAATTAAAGTTTCTGTAAATAAATCTTTCCAAGATACACGTGTACCAACTTTTAGCCCAAACCATCGATGGGAAGTATGATGAAATCAAAAGTCGGAAGGATATTTATCTCCTCCGGTATTATCTTGCATAGCAAACTTTAGCTCAGTCGGTTCAAGGGAAATTGAAATCATTGATGTGTACTAGTTGGAACCACTGTGCTGGCCATTTAAATTTAATTTCATTCGAAATTTAGAGAAAACGTACGTGTTGTCTACTTCACTTTCGTTATATGAATTGGAATCTTTCAAAATGACATCACTATGGACCTCCTCTTATGAATTATAAAATCTCATTATTTTCAACAAAATTTATTGTTTATTTATGTTTATGATAAATTACTAATAAAAAGAAACAGTTTACAGTATTTAAAATTTATTTGTAACTAAAATATCCCATCTAGTTGTTATTTGAAACAAAGGTTGTCTTATGTATTTATTAATTGAAGTGGACATTTTTAAAGCGGTAAACCTTCTATTTGAGATCTATCAAATAGTTTTTTTTAAATAAATAATAGCATAAATTATTTATTATAATATCCGTACAAAATTGTAGTATACCTAGCGGTTTTGAAATACTGCTCACTTACGATAGATTTATTTAGATTATGGTGAGAATAATATCTGATCTCTATCTTTAATCCTATTGATTCAAAAGAAAAAAGAATTACTAAATGGTCCGAGCTGGAGAAAGTTCATTTTCTTTGTTTCTCCAGTGAACAATAGTTGAATTTTAGAATCAAGATTATTTACGTAGATGAATCTTTGTCCGATTGGTATGTAGGTCCAATAATAGGAATTCAGAAAAGCAAATACATAAATACCTATCCTTTGAAAGAAATAGGAAAGTGATTATCGACTTTTGAGCAGATTCACTTAAATGACTATAAATCCGAAAATAATCATTATCCATCCTATTTTGGATAGATCCATAAAAAATAAATTCTTTTAAAAAGCTACAATCAAGTAGGATTTTCATATGGGCAATTTTTGACACCATTTTTTAAATATTGTTTTATTATTTATTTCTTCACAAACCATCGTAGCTAAGAGGAGGGGTAGACCAGGTTTCCACAGTCTACTGTATGAAAGTTGGCACCTGTTTATGAAATTTATTTTTTGAGTTTTTGAAGGAAAACAATTACGGAGGTCCTCGATGGCGCACTGAAAAAATGACATTGGAACAAGTGTAGTTTTTGTAAAAAAATTATCTTATAATAGGAATTGATTGACATTTGTTAGATAACCATTCATTGTTTTATTATACGTTTTTGGGGATTTTGTAAATATTGATTTTTCTGACTAAGGTGCCACCATAAGAGCCAAAAATTAAGAATTTTAAGTTTTGTTTAAAAAAATCTGATTTACATATTTTTATAAAATTCTAATGGTGTGTGCAGCAACAGGTGCTTACAACTGGAAAGATTCATTAAAAATATTGTACCAAAAGTTATTTTTTTGTGTAAAAAATTGCCCATTCAGGGAAACCCATGTATTTAGATAGAAAAAAGGACAACTTAAATTATAATAAAATAATAATAGTGTGAATGGAGAAATACCTTTATATTTGGCGTATCGATTCTTTATCGAATATGTTATTAGTGTAAAAAAACGCCATTAGCATTATCCAAAGTCAAAATTGTGATCCAATATATAGGTTTAATTTAATATCTGCATCTGGTTTTTGGAGTCTATCTGAAATTTATTAAAAAAATTTCCATAAAATTATATTCTATTGCAAAATTGAAATGGCAGAAACTATTTCAAAGGAAGAACATTGATGCTGCACTAGAAAAGCAATAAGCTGATTTAATAGGAATGTATGAACGAAAATATGGGGAAAACAGGTTATTACACAACAACAACAACTTAACATCCTAACTCTTCAACGTAAAGATTAATTTTTTAATAATAATACGACTTTCTGAGGATGATAGCTTGACATTTACAGATCATTTTGAATTTACTGCAAATTTTAAAATAATGAAAACACTACAGGGTAGGATGCGTTTTACAAAAGTTATAGTAGAAGACTACTGTAAAGAAATAACTATTTGTAAAAGCTATTTAGTTTCGAAAACTTGACAGACATAAAAATATTTGTTTTAGCAACGATCAAAGCTATTTTGACCGTATGGAAAGCAAGAGATTACGGATAAAGAAAAGATCATTAAAAAACAATCATTCTGAATTTACTGTTACAATAAAAAATGATGCACGTTACTTGAATGACAATTTTGTTGACTGTTCCAATCCATTATCGCATCTTTTTCGTTCCCAAAATTCAAGATAAATATGCTATCCACAACTCGTAGTTACTGTAATGTATATCTTTTACAGAACTTGCTTCTGTATCTTTAAACTTACCTAAAGTTACATTAGGTATGTAAAATGCCCGATCATTATTTGCTGTTGAGAGAACAACACACATTTTTTACAAACATTAGATATTCTAGCTATTACAAAAACCTGGCATAAGGATATAAATGACTGTGTGTAAGGAACAATTAAATTTAAAGGATTTTAGCGTGATTTACTACCTCGTCCTAATTAATAGAGATAGTTTTACTCGTAGTGTTTCAAAATACTTCCTACGTTCTTCATCTTTGAGTAACTTTCCATAACCTTAACGTCTTTTACTAATAGTTTTATTTACAGACCACCCAGTGTATATGCATCTCGTTTCCTTGATGCGCATGTTGAGTGCACTTCTGATATAAAATTTATGTATAATTCTCAGAGACTTTAATATATAAATGTTGATGATGTAAACAATCATTTTGGACATTAATCTTATTCCCTGCTCATTGATCAATACAATATACATAGAACATCTTGTTCTTTATCCTACCCACAACGCTGGACATACACTTGACTTAATACTAACAAGGACCACTGATGTTTTGGATACGTCTTCTATTTCTGTTCAGGACCTTAATTAAATGATCATTGTTTTATTAAATGTTGAAAAATTTAAAAATGATATCAATACATCTGACATTCTTGAAAAGAAGTCAAATAGTCTTACCGAACTTGACCTCATAAGAAGACCAATAATTAAAGTTTATCCGTATGACTTCAAATTTGGTGTGTAGGTTCATTAGACATTCAGTAATGCAAATCCATAAAATATTTTTGAAAAACTATTGATTATTTATATTTTTGGCAAAAAATCGATAAAATCACTTACACTGTTTTAAAATCTAAACCAAACAACCTATTTTTTTCAGATTTGAGATTTAGAACTTGGATGCTTCACATTTATGGTTGTTGATCTATGAGGTCCATAAAATTTGATATTGTTAAAATTCTAGTTTATCATAATTAAATGGCTCTAAATGGTTTATTATGACATTTTGCATCATTTTTAGTCGTTTTGGAAAAATAAAATTGGCAAAATTGAGTTTCAGAAAAATCCTTTTTATGACTCTTGAACAGGTCAGCACCCAAAAAATCAATGGCTGTGAAATCCAAATAAAGCATTCGATTTTTCTCAAACCTGTGATTTACATTCTCGATGACATCTAAAACAAGGTATAACATTTTGAGATACCTCACATCTATGGTTCTCGAGATGTGAGGATCATCAGTCTGGGCAGGTCTGCTAAAATGGATTTTTTAAAATAAAATGTATTTTATAGCAACCAATGACCCAAAATGGTTTATAATAGCTTACAGTGTGTTTCTAAATCATGTTGGTGTTTTTTGAAGATTCATTTACTAAAATAGAATTTTGAAAAATTTATTTTTAATGCATTTGCCGAGTCCTGGTCCGAAATCACTGGACCTCAAATTCAGACTTTGAATAAAGTTATAACTTTTTACTTGGCATACCAATAGTGTATCACAAAAGAAAAATATTTGCAAAATTTGAAGGCATCCTTATGAACAGTTAATATTTTATTAAATAAAATAGAATTTCTGATTTTTCCCTATCTAAAAAGTGTCATAACTTTTTTGGGGGTCAATAGAATTTTATGAAATTTTCTACAGTTAGTAATGAGTGTATTATGCATCTTTTATATAAAATTTATCCGTTGAAAGTTTCTTGTCACAAAAATTAAAAAAAACATATCCATTTTTGAATCGATGTTCAATAATGAAGATATTATGACATATACCAAATATGAGCTATATACATATGTGTAATTTTGACTTTTTAAAAATTTGGGCCTCCATGTGACCTTTGGTGTGGGTATGAAAACTATTACTAGAAAAACTGCGGATGTTCATCTGCGACAATATTGAAAAGTTCAGCTTAATCGGATTCACTGTTTTTGAGCTAGAGCAATATGTGCTAGAAGTGTCTCAATCCCCTCCCCTCCTTATCAACGAAGGATTAATCAGTGAATTGTTGTTAAACAATCTTAATATTCAACTCACTGTGTCGAAACACTAAAAGTTTCTGGTCATATAGTTGTAATTTATCAAATAGCTTTCAAACAATGTGCAGTTAATAGTAGTACAAACTCAGCTGATGCATTTCAGAATATTTTCATGAAAAAAGCCAAAGGAATATGTGAAAATCTAAACCCATCCATCTTGTGTACCTAAACCAGCAAATAAATAAAATGACAAAATTCTTCCAAATTTTATTATAGTTACTATAGCAACCAATCTACTCAATAGCATCCCATGTAAAAGCTTTGTTCTTGATCCTGTTCTATCATGGTAATTAAAATCCTGTGTACCAGAGATAACACCTATTTCTGTAAAATAGCTAATTTTTCTTGTCAAAGTGGTGAATTTCCACTCTGAAAAGAGTGTAGCCATTATACCTATCCCAAAGCCTGGTTTAAATACTCTAAGTATAGAGGTCTTACATTTTAATCAAAATGTCATGAGCGACTAGTCAGCTAAACGAGCACTTGGTTTCTAACACTTTTCTCTCAACATACCAATCTGATTAAAAAAAACATTACTCTACATAAGTTACATTAATTTAACTTCACAATGATCTATGCAGCTCTCATAATTTAGGCAAATTGTCATATATTATATTTTTAGATTTAGGTGCCGCATTTGATACGGTTGATCATGATTTCTTACTGTATCGATTGGAGAAACAATTTGGAATTATAGTGTTGTGTCAAATGGTTTACATCATATCTATATAATAGAACGTAAACTGTGTTTCTTAATAACAGCTCTTCTTAATTTCGTTCTATACATTGAAGTGTTCCTCAGGGATCCATTTTAGGTCCGATCTTAAATTCCTATATTCCTAATACACAGTATAAATTTACGTATGATAAACTATGACATTTATGTAGATGACATGGATATACAGGGGGTGTGTGTAAAAGTAGGTATACAGCGATAAAAAAGGGGAAACACGTACATATTATTCTCTGCATTTATTATACAAACAAACGAATGTTGCATAAACACGTGACAAGAAGCCCTAATCCCTCAAGTATTCGAATTGCTTGCCGTCAGCGTTCACACACTCCTCAAATCGAGAACGAACACACATGCACACTCTAGACAGGTTTTTATCAGCATCAATTTTCTGACAAGCCTCCAAAATGAACTGAATCATATCTTCAACAGTGCGGGGTCTGCGTGTAAAAATCTTATCCTTTACAGTGCCCCCAAAAAAGAAGTCAATAGGAGTTAATTCATTTTCTTGTGCGGTCATAGTAATTGGTCGATCACTTCTTGGTGCATTGTGGATACTCCCTGTCCATTCAATTTGTCAAGTAGCCGATAAATCGTGAGCCTTGTTGGGGAGGTGTTGTAAAGATTCCATCTACTGTTCCTTACACGTTCATTATGTTCTGTCTTCCAGTATTGTTTTAATATCTATTTGCGCTGTTCATCCGTCAAATTACCGACCACGGTTAAATTGCCAATATAACTGAAAGAATAAAAGGAAATAATTAAAAGTACATGCATTTTAATTGAAAGGAAATAACTAAAAGTACATGAATTTTAATTTTCAGATTGTGATCTCCCATACTCATTAGAACCATATTGAACGATACCTAAATACCTACAAACGAAGTGAACTTACTGAGATACTAGAGCTTTCTAACACAAAACACAATGATTAAAATCCATCTAGAATACATTAATCAACACAATTTTTTTTCTATGAACAATTGAACCAATGAATTTTCAATTTGGTAAATTCAAAATAATCAATCGAACGTCTAAACTGTCATGCTATAACAATTTATAGAACTTCTACTGACACAGTGTGTATATAAAAATTACACAACGCTTTTATTAGATGACCAATCTACCCCATACTCCTAACCCTAATACACTATCTATGGACACTACTGTATACCTACTTTTGCACCTATTTTGTATATATATATATAGGCCCCGACAAAAAAGTTCATTTTTTTATTAATGAATACAATGTTACAACATATCAATAGATTAATGTTATTGTGTTATAGTCTATGAAAATACTTTATGGATATCTATTGATAAATAAAACAATTTTGAAAACAGTTGCCATTTTGGAAAATAAGGTTACTGCGTGACAATGCCAGACCACATGTGGCAGTACTAGTACGTGAATGGCTTGCCAACCAAAACATATTTTTGCTGCAACAACCACCATATTCCCCCGACACCAACCTCATGGATCGCTACATAATCAGAAACTGAGAAACGTCTCAACCTGGAATAAATTTTGCTGATTCTAACCAAATTTTGGAAAACTGGAGATTATTTATGGCTAACAATGTTAACAAGGAATTTGAAATCCTCGAAGAGGACCTTGTAGCTGTAGTCAACAATAGTCATTATGTGGTGTAAATTTGGGAACTTTAATCTATTAAAATCTATGTGGTGTAAATTTGGAAATTTTAATCTATTGTAATCTATTGATAAATTGTAAAATTATAATCATTAACTAAACAAACTTTTTTGTCGGGGCTTATATAAAAAAGTAGGTAATCTACAATCTTCAGCATATTTTTGAAACCTTCTAAAACCACCAGAACCATTTAAAATACTAGAACCACGTATAACCTATACTTTCTACAATCCTTGAATGTCAATTAAACCCTTTAAAATCTATTTACATCTTTAGAATCTCTCTATAAACCTTAGGTAATATGGGAATCCCTCTGTAAACAAGATGTAAAAAAATGTTTTTTTTTATATTATGGTTATGTTTAGTAAAAACATGAAATATACAATTCGGAACACCCGGTATTTATGAATTTCTGTTACCTACTGAGTATTTATTAATGGACCTATAGACCAAATTTCAAATTTCAAATTTCAAATTGGTTACACCAGGTAATTTGGAAAGATTCATAAATATTTTTCAAAACCAATATTGAATATTAAATTTTTGGGGGGCAAAAATTCGAAAATATTTTCTTTGAGTGCACACACACACACTAAACTTAAAGTTAATTTGTTTTAATTTTTGGACTTGATGACGTCATTAGCTGCTAGCTCAGCCTCCATATTGATTTTTCTAAATAAATTTTCTGCCAATGAATATTTCTATGTAATAAATACAAAATGACCTGTATTATAAAAAGATATCTGTTCACCCTATCTCTAACCTTCTAGTATCCTTTATATTCCTATTTATACCTTAGATGTCCTTAGAGTCCATATCTAATCTTCAGGTATCCTTAAAATCCTCTTTTAAACCTCAGCTATCTTCAAGATTCTTATTTAATTCAAGGTATCCTTAGAATCCCTCTTTAATACTCATCAATGAAACTCTATGTCCAATCTTAAAACGTTCTTAGAATCTTTGTTATACAATCAGTGCCTGACCCTAGAACTTTCTTCATTTCCCAGGGCATACTTCTTTGCCCCTCTCTCCCACAGAAAAAATAAAGAAACCTCCTAACATCCACAAGACTAACAAATATATTTCTGTACCTGGAGAGCATAGCAACGGCCCACCCGTCCACAGCGATATCCTGAGTGGCTGCCATAAAGGTAAGGATGAAGAAAGACACCGTCATCTGCATCACCTCAGTTGAACTCGGACCTGTGTCCACCAGTAATGTGCTATTTGCAGCAGTAGCATTAACAAATTCTAGAATGTCAACAAAGACTTAATAGGGTGATACACTGTCGATCATGAAAACTAACGAAAATAAACAAAGCCGTTCATGATGGTTAAAGGACCATTTTATCTCAGTTTAAACTTTCTATTGATAATGAAATTTCATCATGTTAGGTAATATAAATTATTTCATCATAAATTTATGAAAAGATTAATCTAACAACATATTCGATTTAATAGTTAAAGTTTGTGATGAACACCTCCACCTCCCTGCTATGTTTAATCATAATAGAATGCAGAAATCTTCTTTCTCTTTAAAAATGTCGATTCTCTCCAAAATGATCAGACAACTTTTCTACGAAGCTTCATCCAAAGTTTCTACCTTGTACTCCTGCAACGATTCTGTTCAACTCCTCTTCCCTAATGTTGCTACCAATATCATCACTATCAGCAAAACTGAATTCACTAAGTCGAAATATTTCCATAAACTTCGTCTTCAAAAGAAATATTTTCATCTCTGCTCCAAACATACCCCCAGCTCTACAACTCCCCCCACACCTACGACATCTACACCAACTATCCAACCCGTGCAACAACCCATTACCGATTTAACTGGCAGTCTCCATCAAACCGAAATTGATTTACTATCGAAAGGCCCTAAATTTGCCATCAAAACACCTACCAACAGCAACACTATCCTCAACATCCAAAGTTCGTTTTGCCGTCTCGCTTACCAATCAAGATGGCAAGATTTTATGAAACAACAACAACAACCTTCTCCAATTTTACCTAAACCTCCTCAACCTAGTTACATTTCCAAACCCCCCACTGACAACCCCGACCTTGAACACCGCCTCAAGCAAGCATTCAACAATATTATCAAAATAACAAAAACCAACGCTTTCAAACACCGTTCTCCTAATCTCACCACTGTTGAGTCCCGTACCTTGAAAGCCCTTCAAATTCGTCCTTTCACCTATCTCCCTAGCGACAAAAGGTGGTGAATTCTGTGTCGTCGAGACCACCAACTACAACAACGCCGCTCTCGCTCACCTCAGCGACCAATCAACCTACGTCCGTATCCCCCATATGTCAGCCACCACCATTGAAAGCAAGATCAACAAAAAATGGAAATCCATTGCTAAAGAAATCAATCTCCCTCACAATTTAATTTATGCCTACACCTCTTCTAACTCCAGAATGCCCAATTTTTATCACCTCATCAAAACGCACAAACCGGGAACCGACATCAAGATTCGCCCTATAGTGTCTTGTTCAGGCGGTCCTCTGTCCAAAATATCCCGCCTTCTCACTAAACTTCTTAATCCTCTCCTCGATCATGTACATGCCCATCTCTCCAATAGCAACCAACTTCTCAACGAACTCCGTGATCTCACTACTCAACAACGCATTGACTTCAATTACCCCTTCAGCCTTGACGTCGTGTCGCTATACACCTCAATCCCTCCTCAAGAAGCTATTTCTAATCTCGTTCATAAACTTACTCCTAATCCCCTTTTATGTCTCCCCTTCAAACCTCATCATATTGCAGAACTCCTCACCGTTATTTTTTCCAATACCTTTTTCACCTTCAATGACACCTGCTTCCGACAAATCTGCGGCCTCCCAATGGGCAACAGCATATCAGGCCTGTTAGCCATTCTTTTCATGGACACCCTTGAATCTCCTACTCTTCTTAACAATCCTCATGTTAGCCTTTTCAGACGCTACGTCGACGACTATTGCATTCTTACAATCAACAAAGATCAAGCAGACATGATTCTCACCAACCTAGACTCCAAACATCCCAAGATCAATTTCGAAATTGAATATCCATCCTGCAACAACTCTCTCGCCCTCCTCGACTTTACCTTCACGATTTCCCCCAATGGTGACTTATCTACCTCTTTTTACAAGAAGACTGCCAAAGCTGACCTTTTCCCCCATTTCGACTCCGCACTCCCGACGCAAACCAAACTCAACATAGCCAGAAATGAACTTCTCAGAATAAGTCAACGATGCTCTGATCCTACCTCTTCATCAACTCATACTGACAAATTCCTTAACACCCTCAACAACCTCAATTATCCGCCACAACACATCCGGTCTCTCCATCAACGACGTAAATTCCACCCTCCAATTACACCCAGTATCCCGCCCCTCTATTTCGACTTCCCTTTTATCAGCGATAAAATTGACAATAAAGTGAAACGCATTTTCAAACAATGCAAACTTAACGTCCGCCTGTATAGGAAATCTCACAC
>JAUYWI010053712.1:0-17499 GCA_034780595.1 Parotoplana pacifica
GCTACTCAATAATGCATATATAAATTCGATAAGATTACCTTTGTATTTATTACATAACATTTTCCATCTTAACAAATCGATGTATTTATTAAATTGGTGCATGAATGTATTCTACCTGTGTAGTTTTCAGAATTGACAAATTGTTTAAAAGGTTGTTTGCAGCTTCCCAAAAACAGTTGTTATACATATATTTTACACCATGCACTTTTACATTGGCGATAATTAGTGACAGCGAATAATTTTATTTCTGATATTAGAATATTTCTTTGATTCAATAAAACAATTCAGGTTACAATTTTATAATTTCAACATAATATTGTTTAAAATTTTAATGGTTGAAGTGATTATTTATAACGTAAATTTTATTAAGAAACAGATCAGATTTTTGTAGATGCGTAAAAAGTGCTTCAAAATTTTATATTTTACACACAGAGTATGGACTACTTACTACATCAGTTTACATTTCTATTTTGTTTTAGTATCTCAAATTAGTTTATTTTCAAACTTTGCAAAGTTTCAAATTGTATTGCTGTAAATTAGTTTGATTCAATCATATTCAATCATCTGTATATAGGCTGTGTAGTTTGGTAGATTGTAATTGGTGGGTGGTACTGATAAGGCATAGCTGTGTTCTACTGTAACATAGTTAGTAGATTTGGTGAAACCATATCAGCCCAGGTTTTGACTAAATTTAATCTTTCAGTAAACAATAGTAGTAAAACTGAAAAAAACAAATCTAGTTAGATCAAACCCACCACAAATCGAAGACTGGAGGAATTACAGAAAAAACTTGGAACACTCATAGGAGACAAGGAACACATAAACCACAACAAGCAACTAGCTATTGCTGCCATGAATAAAATCTGGTGCATATGGGTCAAACAAAAGAACACTAGAGGTTTCCACAACACTTAAAATCTCAATAAGCCTATTTTAACCTACAATGTACAGATATGCTCATTCACCAAGTGCAAATAACAAAAAAATAATGCCTTCCACAGAAAGCAACTGTCTTAAGTGTGTACTTAATATTCAATATCCTAATAAACTCAACAACAAATCAAATCATTATGCAAATTAACTAACAGCCAACCAATTATAATAGACATTACTAAGGCTAGATGGACCTTCCAAGGCCATACACTGAGAAGAAACCAATACATCTGAGCAAACAACTGTGAGGGGGTTTCAAAAAGTTTCTGGACAAATAGAATTTTTTTTGTTAAAATTTAATTCATTTCAAAATTTAACTAACAACAAATACCAACTAAAGTCTCATAAACAGAAAGAAGTGTCAAGCTTTACATCTTTTCAAAGTACTTGCCATGCTTATTAATACATTTCCACATACATTGGAAACACTAATTCTATTCATCTTGTGAATATGAAGCTGTTGCATTATCCACACTTTGAAATCGATGTCCTCTAAGTTTTGCTTTCACATGGAGAAACAAGAGGAAATCAAAGGGAGCCAAGTGAGTACTATATGGTGGATGTCCAACAAGATCAACATCTCTTTAGGTAATAAAATCAACTGTCTGATGGGCTGAGTGTGCAGGAGCATTATCATGATGAAGTAAAAGTTGACCCCTTTGAGATAAAAGTGGTCTAGCATCACCAATAATCTGTGGAAGGCATTCTGTGATGTACCAATTTGATTCTCCATGTATCATAAAAAATGTGGTGACCATGTTCTTCTTAACACTGTGACTTTTTATGCACTTGGTTGGAGGAGTTTGCCCTTTAATGGTCCATTAAGATGACTCTTGCTTAGACTCTGGATCATAACAATAAACCCAAGTCTCATCTCCAGTTACCAAGTTCTTTATTTAATGCAATTTACCATTCTGATAGTGAAAAAGCATTTCCTCACACCATGCAACTTGCAAATTCTTTTGATCTTGAGTTAAGAGGCACTCAATGAGCATAACTCTTTGTCATTTTCAGTTTGTCATGCAAAATGTTGTGAACACTTCCAGCTCACTTAGATATTCAAGTGTGATACATGCATCAATAGACAATATCCCTCGAATTGCTTTCACATTTTCTTCATTTGTGGCCTCTGTAGGATGTCCATCCCTTGCAGAATCTTTGAGAATTCACCATTTCTACACAGTCATATGAGAAGGAGCACTACCTGTGAAGGCTATTGAGATACAGTTTAAGCTATCTGAAGCACTTAAACCAGACTTATAATTATAATATATCATTGCATGATAATGTTCATGCTTCAATTCCATTATTCAAACTAACTGATTATAAACTGTACATTTAATTGATTGCTTTTGAATATTAAATTTCTATGTACCTACAATAATCTCAATGTCTAATACCAACAGCAACATAAATAAATTATATTTTTAAAAATTTTTGAAATATATTATATTTTAACAAAAATTAATTTTCTATTAGTTCAGAGACTTTTTGAATCCCCCTTGTAATTCAACTGCCATATAAACAAGTGGCCCCAGAACAAATATCAATCAAGAAGCAAAGTTGATCAATCTTAGTTTTGGCAATATCAGTGACTTACAGCACAGAAGAGGCTGGAGAAAGGTAGTTGAAAGAGTGGTAGAAGCAAATAAGAAGTATTCTATGCAGAGCCACTAACCAATCAAATAGTTTGATTCATTAGTCTCATTTTACTTTTTACCTTTCCAAATCCATATGAAATTCTGATAATTAGACAATGTAGAGTCTAAAAATATGCAGATTCCATTGAGAGTTATTATTTTATGAAGACATACAAAAAGTACAGTAACAATATAAGACTTACCAGTATCAGTCACATTATTATGATTTATGAACACCTGAAAGAAATTATATATAATTTTTGCATATATTTATAATAAAAGCCAGTTATCACAAAGCAGTCTATTATGTTTGATATTGAGTAACTGATATACAGACCACATAAAATTTATCTAATTAAAGTATAAGTTGATATATAATAAATCTATGACATAGTTATGCTACATATGCTAAAACAACAACCACTTCTTTCCTTATCACAAATAAAATAAAATATTGCATTTTGGTGAATAAAAGTTTCTGGGAGTATGGTCAAACATCCCCTCAGGGAAGCTGGTTGTTGATCAGTTTGACCAAGGAAGTCTCAAAGCTGTCATAACAAATGAAGCAATGGCAACACCAAGCTTGGATGGTTAAGCAATGTCAAAAAGTTAACTTTAGAGAAAAAAGTCATTTTGAGTGCCAATCTGTATAGCATGTTCCTGACACTCAACAAATTTGTGCTAGAATTAAACACCCCTCAAAGATAATGGTATAGGGTATTATAAGCTACAAGGGAGCTGGCTGCCTCCACATCATAGAAGGTTTAATGAATGAGCATCAATACTAGGTAAATGAAAGCAGCTAGCTATGTAACTCATGGATGGATATGGATTTATTGTAGCTTGCTTTGCTTGTAGGTAAATTAAAGTATCCAATGATTAGCCAATCAGAGTTAAGTTAAGCAGTTAGCAAGCAAGGAGTCTCTCTACATTATCTAGTTAATATAGGCATTAACTGAAATCTCAGTTAATGCCAACATTAATGGATTTTCCACTTTAACTGCAACATATATATAGATTGATTTCAAATTTAATTAGATAAATGTTGTGTGTTTGTATACCAGTTTCTTAATATCAAACATAATAGAATACTGCTTTATGATAACTGGCTTTTATTTAAAAATATGCAATAATTATATATATATTCAGGTGTTCATAATAATGTGACTAATACTGTAAGTGATCTAATGTTCAATAGAATACACATTATGAATTATAGTTTGTTATATAATTTTACCATTTTCATCATCCTTTATATTAATCAAGTATATCTATAAATTTACAGTTTTCAGTTTTGATCACTTTTTAAATTTAATTGTACAGGGTGTTTCAAAATTATCATAGAGTGGGAATGTTATTGCCAAATGGTGCAATATTTTAGGTATGAACAAAGAAAGGTCATTTTTGATTTATATACCAATAAATATAAACAATATTACAATGAAATAGAAAGACCATATTAATTTAATGAGAAAGAAATTTTTATGGACTATGTGGATTGTCAACAGAGTTTTGTCAACAGCCAACAATGAATATGAACTCTCAATCAAGGAAGCCATTTTTATAACAATGAATATGATTCTGGAAATTTGAATATTTCTTTAGCTAATATTGGTGCTTCTTTTTTCCTGAAACTATTTTAATTTTTTTAAATTTTACATAAAAATTTCTTTCTCATTAAATTAATAGTCTTTCATATTTATTGGTTTTTCTTTGTAAATCTGTCTTTAAAATGCTATAAGTAATAGTAAGCCATGCTAACAATATAAAATTATGTTTTTAAAGAATGTCTTTGTTATTTTGTTGCCTTATAATAATTGGGAATTTTCTATTACATGGCAACTTAATAATAGCAGCAAGTTTTCTATTACTTGGAAAATAGTATTAGTAGTCATGCTAAAAATTGACACTAAGGATAGTTTCATGGAACAACAGCACTAATATTACAACATATTTCTTACAATTTTAAGATGCTAATATCATTTACTAATAATTTGCCATGTAATAGAAAATTTATAATTATTACAATGCAATTTTTACCATTTTAATATGCTAATATTATTTACTAATAATTGGCTATGTAGTATAAAATTCATAATTATTACAATATAACTTACTATGTAATAGCTGGTGTCTAAAATTAAATCCTAAACTTTCTTTTGTTTACCAAGGCAGTTGGTAGGAGGGAAGTAAAAGTGCCTACTAGGCATATTTTATAATAACTCGAAACTGATTTGGCTAAAATTTGGACTCATGATGACATCAGCAAATTGTCTTAGCAAAATTATTATGATACCCCAAGGCCTAGGTTAACTTAGATTAATATTTGACAGATAAATATTTCAAATACTTTATAATATGTAATAAGAGTTTCATTAAATAGTTTTTATTTTATGTAATATGACTTTTATTCTCATTATATAATTTTTATACTTTATACATAATTTTATGTATGTAACAAGACTCATTTTTAATAGATCAAAAATCAAGAATCTCATACATAAAGAAATAAATTATATAAAAAATGATGTAAAAATAAAAATTAATAACAGATGAAATGTCAAACAATAATTATATACTACCTATAAAATTTAAATATTTAATCATTTGTTTTAAACTTATTTAATAAATTCCATTGTTCAATTATGCACAATACTTTTCAAGTATCTTATAAAAATATAAATTAGGGCTAGGTTTAGTGTCAAAAATTCTCAATTCTAGTTCTCAACTTTCATTACATATAAATTATGTAATGAGAATAAGACTCAATAGATAGAATAAAAATTATGTAATGAGATTTTAATTACATATGATGAGCATATTTAATATATTGTAGGAATTATGCCTATCTAACTTATAAATTAATAAGATGAATTTATCATTTTTACTGCAAATGTAATATTAATGAGACTAGCTATGGCAAGTTGCATTGTAATAATTATGAATTTTATATTACACAGTAAAATTATTAGCATAATTAAAATTGTAAGAATTGTGTTGTACTAATGGTGTTATTGTTCCATCAAATCCATGGCACTATCTTTACATTCAGTTTTTGGCAATAGTACTAATACTATTTTCCATATATTAGAAAACTTACAATTCTTACAACTTTAATATGCTAATATTAATTACTAATAATTTGCCATGTAATAGAAAACTCACAATTATTACAATGCAACTTGCTATGTAATAACCAGTGCAAATATTAATTTCTCTCTAATAGGATTTAAGACTCTGTATAAATTAACAGATCAATCTATGAAATAAACCAACAAAAATTCTTTATAGCTTAACTTTTTAGTTATCTTATTTTATTAGATTGGTTCTTTGAAATCAATAATCTAGAAGGGCTATTATATATGAATTAGGATAATTTTAGGCTGAGAAATGAACTTTGGAACTAATATCTTGAAAACTACTCTACTAATTTAGAAAACCTTTCATAGGGAGGCAGTACAATATATACATATTTTCAAATAATCTATTTTCTTTAGATCCAAGTCCATAATGATCCAATTACAGGCATGGTTGCTATAAGGTTCGTCCATATATGTCTAGATTTACTTTTGATCATTTAAACCTACAATGACCTATGCATAAGATGATTTTATTGATTTTTATAATTTTATGCTAGTTTTTACAATTGCTTTCAAATTTAGAACATTGATTTGAACTTATAAGAAACATATTTTAAAAAAGTCATAGGTCATATGACCTTTGGTTTGGACCAGCTCAAAGTGTCAAAAAAATTAATTGACTACACAATAATTTAAAAAAAATTGAAATTCAATATTTCAAATAATGGTTTTGTTTGATTGATGCTAGGTCAGTCATGGAACAACCATGCCTTCCTTATGATGCAGTCTTCTCCCGTTTGAGTGATCTTCAGAGAAACAATTTGAACTCCCATGAGCTACATGTGTTGAACCAAGCTTTCACTTCATCCAGCATCTGAATTGGTGGGCAGCCACAAGACATCCCACACATGCTTTGAACAATCCAAAGACACATTCATATTGAAGTGTCTGATGTGGCCCATGAATTTTGTCTTTTGATTGCAAGCTATGTTGAGAAGTTGTCAATTCTTGTCCAGTTATTCAAAAACCCATTTGTTTGTTTGGTGTTCTTTCCACATGATATTAAGAACTCTTCTGGTGCACCAAGTTTTGAATGCTTCAATCTTACTGCTGTTGGCCTCCACATTCTAGGCTTCAACTACATACAAGGTGATGCTGAAACCAATCATTTTCATCAAATTTCATTTAGCATTCCTCAAAATGTTTTTGGATCTCCAGCTGTTGTCCAACTTACAGATAGAAGATTTGGTTATTGAAATTCTGCATTTAGCTTCCCTGTGACCAATACCATCTTTGTGAATTTCTACTCCCCAAGTAATATCTGATGTACATGATTTTTATCTTCTTAATGTTGAGCCTTAGAGTGTCTGAATTTCATTTGTGAAGGTGGTGATGAGGACTGTATTGTCCACATACCACAGATGGTTGATGACACATCCTCAAATTTTGAAGCTGATTTCACTATTGTCAAAGGCTATTCTCATAATAATTTCTATGTAAATTGAAAACAGATTGGGGCTCTGACGGATATCATAATCTGACTCCTCTTCCTGGATGAAAGGGGTCAGTTGTTCCAATATTGAGCCTCAATCTACAGTTTGGCTTATCATATAGTTGACTCAAAAGATGGATGTGGTGTGGGGGCCACCTAATTTTTTTCTAGTGTTTTCCAGGTTAATTCATGCTTCACTGCATCAAATACTTTTCAATAATTAATAAAACATAGAAAAGTGGAATCTGCCATTCCCAAACTTTCTGCATAATGCTGGTGAGGTTAACAATTTGCCATGTGCCTCTTCCTTGTTGGAACCCAACTTGGAGGTCACATAGTTCTCTTTCATTAGTTTTTGTGTTTCTCTCTTGATAATCAAAAGAAACATTTTACTGGCATAACTGATTAAGGCAATTACATGTTTGGTTCTTTTCACATTTGAGTATGTCTCCTGATTTTGGGAGAGGATAAACTCTGAAGAGACCCAGTTAGGAGGCCAGTTATAATTTTTCCATACATAGCTTTATTATTGCAAATTCATCATAGTTTAACATACTATCAAGTTTGTTCAATCTGGTTTTCAGGGGACCAATAAAATTTAACTAGATTAGAAATATACTAGATTATACATTCTTATAGTTTTATTTAAAAAAAAATCCTTTCTATGTTTAATGGACTTGAGACCATCTTAAACAACATTCTGAAAAGTTTTTTTTTATAATTTTTTGAATTCATTGTACACTGAAAATGGGCTTAACTTTGGACATCCATAGTTTATACAAGTTAAAGCCTTTCATTTCTATGATGTTAATACTGTCGAAGGCTTGACTGTTTTTTTTTCTGCAGTAAAGATTTATTCTGCATTCTATAATACTGAAATTTACTAGGTTGATCTTGCAATGTCTACAAATTCATAGGAATTTGTTTAATTGTTTTCAAACTATAAATGCTTAAAGTTAGTCTTTTAAATTGTTCTTTCTTCAACACTGATAATGGTCTCTTAGCTGTAACTGATTTTAATGACATTTAGTGTATATATTAAATGTCTGTAGGTCTATAAAAATCCATTTTAGTTTTATTGATACACCCTATCAAACCATGTAGAAATGATAAAATGTGTTAGTAATATAAAACAAAACTTCACTGATTAAACAGAAAAGAATATTAGATGCTGTTTGCAACAAAAATTATGTTCATAAGATATGTCATTGTAAAATAATAAAATAGACTAAATATATTTGCAGGTTTTCCATTGTGAAGTGCAAACAAAAAAATCATTATAGATAGATGGTATGGGTGCTATTACCTTTACTGCTCCTGATGGTCCTATGCCAGAATCATACACATATGGCCAAGCTTGTGCTGGAGTGTTTAGCATTTTGAGAATGTGTATCCAGTCCTGAATTAACTAAAATTAAGTTTAAATGTATATATGATTGGGACAGTGGCATATATATGTTCAACTTTTAATACCACATGCAACTAGAACCTGCTCATACATAAGGTTTTCTCCACTCACAAAAATGTCTGCTTCACTGGGACAAATAATGGTGATATATTGCCTGTCAGGTCAGCTTGCATCTTAGGTCGAGATAGAGTGGGCTCTAACTGAACTGTTATTTTTTTACTGGAGTTTTCTGGAAATTTGGCCTGATTGCTGTTTGATGGTGGGACTAAATAAAATTGTTGTTGCTGATCATTACTCATGATGTCATATAAGAACAATGTGGTCATGCAAGCAGTGGTCCACCTTCTAAGTTTCCACTTTTTCTGATTATTTCCAGTCATGAGCCATAGTTTGATTTGTAAACCCAAACTCATTCAATGCTTCAGAGAAATGAAGCTTAATGAAGTATTGTCTATTGGTGTGGTCATAATATACAGTTGGTATACTGATTCGGCAGAACACACTATAGATAGATAGATACTAGGATCAGCTGGTATAACATGCAATTTTATAGTCACCTCAGAGGTTGATGCATCAAAATTGTGATACACGAAAAATTTCATGTTGTCCATCATTGGCATATCCTTGGCTGCTTTCTTTAGGTTCACTTCCATTTCATACATTATATACATTATCAGAGAGAGAAAGTAGGTCATTTTATTCATTTTCTACATTTACTTGGTCCACATATTTACCCTAGTAAATGAGCATATTGACTGAATCCATAAGTGGCCAGACTTATCTTTTTCTTTCTTGCTACCTTTGCCAACAGCTGCCATATTGCTTGGTTGCTGGTTTTAATCAAAAAGTGTAGTGGTTCTGCACTGTAAAATTAGTAGGAGTGTTGGGAGGATAGCTGGTGGGAGGATCATCATATTGAGCTTTGAGGTGATGCTGTGTGTACAGACATTATGTGTAAATATGATACCAACTATTTATAGTAGTGGTGGGCTGACTTAAGCAGCATCTTGTTGTGCAGGAGTTTTATGTCATGCTTTCCTTCTTTGAGATACAGAACTCAGATTCCTTAATCAGGTCTTTCCTCTACTCTGCCTCTGATGCTTAGATGTGTGGAATGTCCTTGTGGCCAAAGGAGAACAAAATGTTCATCCATTTCCAAAATCATTTATCAAATATGGTCATACTAAGCTTTGGGATATGGTATACAACTGGTGTTCTTTGGACTGAATAGTCATCATGTTGTGCTTGGCAAACAGTATTTTGTTATGGGTGCATTGGTAATCTTCAAAGTTAATCATTTTCTCCACAACTCATTTAACCACACCTTTTGCTCACTTTTTGGTTTAATTTCCATCACACAAGCTTGATTGCATAACATTTTGGTTTGAGTAGGATAACCTCATGAATTGGATGCCAGTCCATTTCTTCTTTAAACTTCCAACACCCCTTTGTTAAATTAATTGAATATGGCATTTGAATGCTCCATGTTGGATGTATCAATACTCATAGCTTTTCCTGCAATGACTTTAAATCCTAGGAATGTACATTGATAAATTATGAATTGGTATCAGTATATGTAGGTAACCTTTACCCAATCTCCATGTTGGTATCCAATGATAACAGAAATTGATTATAATAGAGATCATTCATTAACAGCTGGGATAGGTTAAGAATGGAAAATTCAGCATATATTAGTTGATCTAGAACATTTTTATTCTTCATAAATGACACTCATGTTTGGAGTGGAGTCCATTGGACACCCAGTAAATGGAGGGTGGTGGAAAGCCCAGTAAATTATGGGTTAAAATAAAACTTATTACAATAAAATATTAAAACCAAATAGTAATAGTAACATCTAGGTCTCATTATTGTTATAGCAGCTTAATTAAATTGTGAATTTCTATTGTTAATTAATTATTTTAATGTTACAGTGGATTGAAGCTTTATCTGTAATTTTGTTAATTTGTTTAAGAGAAGATTAAATTAAGGAAATGGTGTGCATTGCTCCTATATTTCAATTGTTTACAACCTTTTGCTTAGATAATAGGTTATCATAGAATATGGGAATATCATGCAATCTGTGAATAACTCTATTAACAAGTAGGTTAAAATACAATTTATAGTTATCTGTTACATTTAGAATGTTCATTCCAAGATGTAGTTAATTTGATGGCAAATTATTTTTAGTGATGAATTAGTCTAATCTAATTTGAGGTAGTATCATCTTAAATTCCAATAGTGAAAATATGAGTTTTGTACAGTGTTAATAAGGAAGGACTTGGTGCTTAGAAAACATAAATAATAAAAAGAGAATTTTACTTTTAATTTTTTAGGGCTATTTTTAATATGTAGATCCCACTGTAAATTATCTTGAATAATTCTATAACTGCATTCTAGGCTGTAAAATGTCAAAACATTTCAGTACATAGTGCTGAATTATAGGCTATGGCTCTCAGGAGATTGAGTAAAAATATTATTTGACTAGTTCTCATGCCTCTGATTACACTAATTAAATGCCTGAATTCCAAAAAAAATTGTTGCTATGTAATGTTGGCATTCCTAGCAACAACATATTAAATTTGATATGGATTCTTAACTGTGGCCTCCAAAGTAAGGTTAGCTACAATATTTAATAAATGTTTAAACCATAAAATTTGAATTGCTGCATTGTTATATAAATGCTCTGAAAAGTGGGATCACCTTATTTGTCAAATAAAAACGTAATTTTTTTTAATGATTTGTTTCCACCTTTTCAATTTTTAATCATGCAAAACTTCTTTCATTTCAGAAAATGTCAATTATACTTCAGAAATTTTTATGAAATTCTGATTTATATAAGTAGATATAACTACATTGGTAATCTAAAATAAAGCAGATTTAGAAAGCTCCTCTGATGGTGGCCTTTAAATTAAAATAGATTTATTTTTACCTTAAAACCTATTATAATATATATAATATACATTGGATATTAGTCTCTTATTATCTACATACTTGCCATGTGCCACATAATTTATCAAACTTCATTTAGTTAGTATTCTTTATTTCTCAAATATTAAACATTGAAAAATTGTCATGTCTACACTTCATTTTAGATAGCCAGTCTAGTTTTATCTATTTAATTTAATACATATGGCTTAAAATATAAACTTTTAAATAAAAATCATTATGCCTGTGAAACCATTAAACTGACAAGGACAATGATAAACAAACTCCTTTGTCATCAAAATCTATGACAGAAGCATACATGCATGCATACATAGTCCTCATGTGTATATATCAAATATTTGAAATGTTCTGTAGATACTGTATCTGCTATTGAACCTTGTGTATCCAGTTCTGAAAATGTCCTCATTTGTCAAATGAGGTTCAGTACATATAAAGCAAAGGTGCATATTTTGTTAAAATATTGAACAAATTTATCAAGAGACTGTTGTAATCTGGTTTGGGTAGCAGAATGTCATTCTGAAAAAGAAAAGGAAAGAGTGTATGAGGGACTTCCTACAATAACATGACGTTTATCTTATATTGTACCTACTTACTACTGCTTAAGCCTCCTATTTTAAAACAGACCAGTTCAGTAGTTTTCAAGTTATGAGTTTTTAAAGTTAAACCTTTTACTGTAAAATACACCTTTTCTATTTAGATAGTTAACTACCAGTCATGGGTCCTCGTGTACCATTATGTGGTAGAGCATTAGCTATATTGTTCTCTGCTAATTCATCTGAATCACGTTCTTCTGAAACAGACCCTCAGAATCTTTTTCAACAGTTTCAATCAACAAACAAAGTACTTTACTGGAATCTCAATCTAAGTGAAGCTGTAGTTTGTTGTCGACTGATTGGGTATTTAGAACCACGTGTTTTGCTTATTAGTGGTCCTGATATTCATCTAGAAGCTCTTAAATTGGCATGGAGTAAACGATTGTTGAGGGCACCACATGGTTTTGTTGTAGACAATGTTGGTAAGCATTATTGTTTAATAGTTTCATAATTGCATATATGAATTTTCAAGTAAAATTATTACTAGTTACATTTGTTTAGAAATTTTAAAATGTATTTATTAAATAAACAAGGAAATGAATAAAATATGCTGAGATACAATTTAATAGTCTTTAAGTCAAACTTTGAATTCAAGCATTTCTTCTCATGAAAAAATATTGCTTTTTCAGTATCCCAAAATATATTTATCTGCTTCAGCAAGAGGCATAGTTTAAACTAATAATAGATTTTTATTATTAAATCAATTTTATAATAGTTCTAACACATTACAATTATTCAATGAAATGTTACATCTAAATTCTACTTCTTGATAAATGACATTAAATTGTAGTGATGCAATAAATCCCATTGTTCATTTAACGAGGCTAACCTGATATATTCGTATTGAGTGCATTCATAATCGCTTATGATTTGTTATAAACTCGGTGTTTTCTGAGGTAAATATGTTTGATTGTACAAAAGGTTGTACATTGCCATCAAATTTTACGATTTTATCTATTTTTCAAAGAATAAGCTCATTAGTATTTGCCCATTCTTATAGCGATTATTTGATATGTTAATATCTAAAATCGGTTACACACACAGACGGATAAAGAATGTGTCTAATTATAAATATGTAGATGTATTTTTACTTACTACTAAATTGCAGGTGATTTATCAGGTGTTGACGTTGAGAGTGTTCCTCAGGTGCATTTTATACCTTTAAATGAAGCTCTGTGCTACATTATTTATGATCTCAATTGCTGGCGCCGGGAATCTGGTTTTGATGATATTTGCTCTAAACTAGCTCAGTGGTATCGTGGCATGCAACTTCCACCTAAGGAGCTTATACACCGTACTCTACGATCTTTGATGCAAGCTGGACAAGTTTATCACACAGGTAAGCCTTTCGACAATACAAAACATGACAGGTTCTCTAATATATAATTTCTTTGTTTTTTTAATGAAAAATATTCTATATTAAAGATCGTTTTAATTTTTGATTCAATATTAAATTTAAATAAATTTATTTTTTCATCTGGTATTACCTACATTAGTTTTATTTCTCTAACAGATTGTTGAGATAGGAAATTCAATTAGAAGCAAAAATTATTTCATTTATATAATTTATCTAAAGAAAATTAAATTAGATAGTTTATCTTTCTTAGGTTGTTAAGGCAAAAGAAATTTTCGATTAATGAGCGTTGACAAAATTATAAAACACATGAAACGTGATCTTTGGATTTTATTTTCGTGTAGGCACTCACTTGCTGCAACTTTTTATTATTTGTTTTAGTTTATTCTATTTATCTACTAGGATGATAGCATTGCTATCATGATGCTCACACAATTTATTTTCAAACTTATAGGATCAAGTCTAATTGTTTGGATTATACGAAATGATCTTTTTTCTATATTAGGTGTAATATCTTGGCGATAGGTATCTACATGATTTCTATTTGTTAGAAAACTGATTTAAATGGTTTGACTTGAGTATGTATAAGAGTTGTAGCTTTTACATATTCTACCTACAGCATAATATATTTCAGATCAACTACTCGTGTTATCACATTCCATTAGGTTTTTGCAATTAGGACATATAGTTTTTCCTAATTCCCTGATGCATAGACATTTTACAAGTTTTTTCGTTATTTCCATTGCTCTTAACACAGTGTTAATGCACGTAGATTATCATAAATTTGATGCCGTGCGTCTAATTTTACATCATTCAGAACAATGACTGATTTGTTTCAATCTCTGTCATTCAAGTGGCGGCTTCGTAGGTTCCTAAGTCATTTTTTGGAACAAAGTATCCAACGAGCTGTATTAAACAATTACATTCGGAATTTGGGTTGTCTTTCTTTGAGATCGATTGGTACAATTCCTAAATATGAACCCAACCAGCGATAACTTTGAGGTAAAATTAGTAGTTAAAAGAATAATGAAAACCTATATATATATATTCGATATTTGACTAAATAGTTTGAATCTCATTTTTCAAATATTAACATAGCAATAGGATAAAATGGAAATATTTTTTGTTGCTAAATTTTAATACAAAATGTAATGTTTTAGATATTAGGTATAAACATGTAAATTCATTTGGATATCTGAAATATGCATCTCGGTGCTGTTTAAAATAGTTTAAACATTTGTTATATCAGTCTTAGATGACAATTTTGACAGCTGTCATAAATGCATCCTTTTTGATTGATTTGTCGACATTTTTAAATTAAGTCGTTAATAAGATAGATAAGTGACCCATTGACCTTTCTATTTCTAAATATGCCCAAGTTAACTTATTAAATAATTTTGGAAGATGTGATCTGCAGGTATGGTGATTTCTAATTGCTTATGACTAATTTTTTTAACCTTTATTTTAAGCACTAATAGATATCGGCTAAACATTAGCTGCATTTAAATATGAACTACAGAGCAATATCTACAGAATAGCTCTGTAGAGTACAAAGAGTATTTTTTTTAAATATCAACACTTATCTACTCAATAAGATCTAATACAAAAAAAGATTTGCGGTAACGTTTTTATTTCTTATTATTATTAACATTTTGCTATTCACATATGGAAGCCAAGTAATACGCGGAATACACATTACATATCACTACCTATTTTCATAAAAAACATCCGCCTATCAACAGTTGCTAAGAATCATTACATCTAACCAAAAATCATGTTTGAAAAAAATTGTTTCAAAATGTGTTGTTACTAAGTATTGGCATTTGTAGCCATAAAGTTTCTAAATGAAGATTATAATTATTTAGTATGCTCAAGTCTCACATTATTATGTTATAATAATGAAATCCATGTAAACAATCATTAGGTGTGGAATGGGATTAATTAAGTTTTCTAGACTGGGTTTCAGTCTACAGGTATTATTATAGGCTAGCGATCATAACCGGGTGACAGCGAATAATTTGAAAGAAGGGAAAGAAAAAAATCTACTTAGAATTTATTGTTTACTACAGCTTTCAGTTCATTTTTATTTGTTGTCGAAAGTAGGTATTAGTGTTAATAGAAACAAGTAGTTTTAATTTATTATTTTGGAACCTCAACAACTTCGATAACAGTATAACTTCAATATCAGTAGCTGATTAAACTATTGAATTAGATTTTATCTTTGTTCAGTTTAACTTTTTAAGTACCTCCTGTTTTGAGAATAGAAAACTTAGCTGTGTTTAGTTAGTATATCCCAGAAATTACCTGCTTAAATAATAAACTTTTTTTCGATTAATATTTGAACCATTTGGCGAAGTTAAGATATCTTTCAACCATCAAATAACCGTTCGAATTCAAAATGATTTGTTTACATGGCCTAGCGACGAGAATACTTTTAAATTCCAACATTTCAGCTATCAAATGTAAAATCCAGTTGTCAGACTTATTTGGAATGGTTAGATTAATCTTTTGAAGTTTACGTTTAGAATTTAACTTTTATACTATGTCGTGATGTTGTTCGACGAGGAACATTGAGATTTGGAAGAAATCTATCCTATTATTTTGTTTAGCTAAAATTGATTGAAGTTTTGTGTGACAGATCTTCATAATCCATAACTATCGATTTCCCTATTTGATCAATTAAGGGTAATCGTAAAAGAAACTGATACAGGTTTTTTTTTAGTTTTATTCTTGTTCAGATGAAGTACCTTTACCTGTCTGCACTTTGATTTCTCTATCAATAAACATTATTTTATTCGTTTATGAATCCATTTAAAATAATAAGATGGGTCATAGTTTGCATGTATCATTTAATAAATTAGATTTACGTTTTTGTTTCATATTATATTTGATATTTGGCTATTCACCATATGGAAGCCCAGTATACGCAAACACCCATTACATACTCGTATCACTACCTTCATTAGATTCTTACTTTATGTTTTTTTTCAGTAAAACTACAATTTCTATTAGATGACATGAGACCTAGCTATATAGATTTTATGTTAACAAATCATCTATACAAATTCCACCTGAGTTGACAAAGTATTCTGTCTTTATTGACATTAAATCTATCTATAAATTTGCAATGATATTTTTATGAAACTTATAAAAGATGCCTACACAGAAAAACAAACAGGCAGATTGGCCAGTAAAACTTTTTTAAATGACATGCTGAGGTATAAATGTTGTATATAAACGTGAGGTCTTAGGAGGTCGGTATGATACAAATAGGACAGAAGATAACATTTGGAATTTGCAGAAAAACGATTTATCTCGAGATTGATATATTATTTATTGTTGGTTTGAAAACACAAAATGTTTTATATGTAGCTATGGCCGTCTCGATATCCATGGTGTAGTTCACTTTATTTTAAGATTCTAATAGCAAGTGTACATAGTATTTGTACTACGTATGTCAACATAGAGCGGAACCTTCCCATTTTTTGACGTGTGAAAAATCCGATTGAGATATTTTGATCTCTTATAGTCTAGTTTCCCTTACGCATACAAATGTCATATCACCGGCCGCCATCTTTGCCAATTATATGTGTGTGTTTTTGCTGATATAGTAATTTCCATGACTGTGTAGTCAGTCGTCCACTGATGAGTTTCTATGGTTCTCATTGAAATGTTTTTAAGAGGTAATGGTGTAACATATGGCGACTTTTCATATTTCCGTTAACCTATTTTTAAAAAGGAGTGTGCTGATCTCTATCAGTGTTATTTTAGAACTACCTAATTACAGTATAGGTGGGATAGACCAGGGATTCCCCAGGTAGGATGGTGTGTTCTGTAGCGGCCAGTATTCGTGTTGATATCTGTGTATGTACATATATTATGCTAGGTAATATAAAATTGACAGTTATATTCTGAGTAAAACGGCAAATTATCGCCGCTAATTAAAAAAAAAACATATTCTGTGGTTCAAAGACAGTATTATAGGGTGTATCGAAATTAATGTCGTTTTTCAATTATATAAAAAAAATTTAATGATTTACTTTTGGTCTATGG
>JAUYWI010053723.1:0-17497 GCA_034780595.1 Parotoplana pacifica
GTTATTTATTTTGTGCATTTAGTAACCATAATTTTTATCAAATTTGTTTTCAGTTTTATAGTAATTATTTTTTTACTAAAAAATAATCGTGTTCGTTTATATCAAATTTTATACAGTTTTATATGAAATATTTATTTTTCAAAGGTTTAAAATTCAAATAGTTATGTTCTAAAAATACATTTAATTTTTTTCTTAGGTGTCGCATAAAAGATACCTAACCCGAAATATATCAAGACAAAAAAATAATAGATTTGAATTCTGCATATCAATATTACTCAGTAGTTGTAAAATCACAGGTACATACATTCAAAATGTTTGAGTGGATACTCTATGTAGGTATATTTACTCTATGGTTCATACCCAATATATTTTCAAATTATCTTACACACTATTTGGGGAATATACGCGGATAAAGTATTTAAACATTAAAAATGCTAATAATATTAAATATAGGTAATATGTATGTATATTGTTATTTTGCAATGTTATTCTGCAATTTATCAAAATTGTATGGCAAAACACATAGGTATACATTTTCTATTTGAGAAATTTTAATTTTTTTACATACTTTTGGTTATTTCCTCTACACATGTATTTATTATGTGCCTTCATATAGCTTTTGTATATTTTACAAAACGAATTTCGAGTTAAAATAGATATATTGTACAGTCCTACATCTATATGTATGTACATACTGTAGGGAATAAATAATAATAGGTACAAGATGGAGAGCGATGCAAATCGATTAGAGCCCGCCAATATTCTGTTATTCTTCTAGAAAGCAACCACTCTATTTCCTCATTAAATTGTTCATCGCTGGTTTTAAAGATATAACAAAAAATCAAAACGAAAGCCATAAAGTTAAGCTGTGGATTTAAAGCACCACTAATTTCCCCTTGATCAAAACTAATACGAACCATAGAAAGAGATTCTTAAAGTACCTATTCCACTCAACAACTAAATTATTTTCTTATAAACTTTTGTACTTAATGAAAATATAAAAAATATCCGAACTTAGCATTTCAACAAATTTTGCGTTTTTATATTACTTGTATCGTAGTTCTATGTTATATTACTGACCAAAGAAAGAGTTAGGAACTTTAGGTAGGCTATACCTAAATGAATCTGTTCAATATGTAAATCAAAATCTAATAAACCAGTATAGGTAATAGATACCTAGCAAAATTCATTACATCTTTTTTTCCATTTTTAACTATTAGCTTAATTATAATTTTGGATATTAATTTGTTTAAATATCAATCTCAGTCTTTGATTTAGAACTTTTAATAGTAAAAGAGTTAACCCAATGTCTTCTTCTAACCGCATTTATACCAACAAAATTAATAGAATTATATAGAGCTACATATATTTTTTTCTTTAGCCGTTATTAAAAACGTTAAATTGAAACCTGATTCAAGATTGAAGCAAATGAGAATTAAAAGTTCTATTTTGTATTAATAACTAATTCAGGGTATACCACCATGTTCTAACTGAGCATGGGTCCAGAAAATGAAGAAGCAAGAGATTATACAGAGTGTCACAGTTGATCCCTCTGCTAAAATTTGAACTCTTTGACTAATTTCTTAAGTCTATGAGGACCGGATGAATATAAAATCGAAGCTTCAATTTCAACATTATAATTATTTTAAATTCGATACAAAATCCTGAATTACGACGGTTGTAACAACACAGAAATTCTTTTAAAAAATATACTAGTGGCGGGATCAACTGAAATACCCAGTACCTACTATTGAAAATTCATCTCAGTTTGTTTAATTTACTGGCTCGGTCAGTTGTATTTTTATTTATTTTATTATTCATGATTCGTGCAAAACATTTTCTGTTTATTTGTTCTCAAGTCGAAGAAACAATAATTTTATTTAAAAACGCCGTCAGCTATCCTGCAGTTCATTAACAAATATGCCTATTTCCTGGTACAACTCAGGGACATAAATATAACTTTATTAGTTAACCATTTATATATTTAGTTACTACATAACACCAAAGAACACAATACCACAAAATATTACTTTAGAGTTTAGCCTAAAATGCTACACCAGTATACGATAACAAAGGTACTACAGATTTAGAGTAGGAACCAATAAATTATGCTCAAAAATAATTAAATTACATAGGAAAATGTACTTATAAATACAGAAATTGTCAATATTTTTATAAATCAAGAACTGAATTTGAACGATTTATTCATGATAGTTTTTATATATAGATATAGATATAGAAAAACAGATTCTAAAAGTACTGTGTCAGAGATCATTATATATTATTTTATTTTAAGAAATCAATGGCTGATGATTGTATCGATTATCCGATATTAGGTACATGTTGCACTAAGATTTCAGCTAGTTCTTTAACTTTTGATCTGAAAACCATAAATTTTAAAAAGAGAATGAACTAACTCGACTTTCCAACACCTTCCAATGCTTTTTTTTAGTTCCAAATCAACAAATTATGAAGGAGTTTTTAAAATTTGTATTTCATAATTTACCCTTTGAAATTTATCCATCAGACACAAAAAACATTGCGTTAGAATATAATGAACATTATTCCCGACCCATTGACTGTTGTTAATTTGTATACTGAAACGGAAAAAAGAGTTAAGAATACAAAATGACTATGAAATTATCTAGGCTTATGGCCATAAGCCTTGCCAGAGTATTATAGGATTTCATAAAATGGGCTAAACTTTGGACATCCATAGCTCGTACAAGTTAAACCCTATAATAACCAAATTCGGTCCATAGATTGAGCTTTGCTATGTTAAAACGTTTGCAAATTTCATAGAAATTGATTCAGTTTCAAAATATTTTTCTAAAATTGTTTCTTCTTTCTTTCTTTCTTTATTCATCAACAATAATGGTCCCTAAACTTTAACCGATTTGAATGTAATTTGGTACATATATTAAGTGTCCAAGGGACTATAAAAATCCCGTTTTAATTTTGTTGATACACCCTAGGAACCACCTAAAAACAAGTAATATGTGTTAGAGTTATATATTTAGTTAAAATATACGAATAAAAGAAAAAGAAATGAAATAAGATTGGCCAAATTTAATGTGGTTTTCGATGGTTTTAGGTTGATATGGCTCTAACTAGATATTAATAGGTAACTAGGTATTTCAGATGAATTAAATAATTTTTTAAAGATTTTAGAGCTAACAAAGGCGATAAAATTAAAATAGTCTAACAATCGTCTTTGTTTGCTTAAACTAGGTATATTTTCTACTTTGTTAGCTCTAAAATTTAAAAAATATTTTTTGGGTCTTATGATAAATTGTAATTTTTAATTAGTAATGTATAGATTAAAAAATATATGTAGGATGCCCATATTTGGTAACCAACAAATGTATAATAGTCGATTGAACAAAATTATTTTTATCAGTTTTAAAATTGAGTTGCAAAAAACAATCAAAATCTGCAAATTATAGGCAACGTCAAACGGAACAGGAGACAAGGCGGGCGGGCTCCTTCACATTTGAAAGTTCATATTCTATTAGGAAAATTCTTCATATGAGCACCGAATCTATAATGCATATTGTTTTTTAGAAGTAGACAGGATGAACAATTTCTTTTCTTTTTTCTAGTCAATCCTGTTGCCAGCGGTCAAGAACTTTCTACTAATAACTTTAATGCTTTAGAAATATTATCAAAACGATAGTTGCCTTTAATTTAATTTGCTCAATTACCAGATTTTAACTTTGCAGGATCAAAAGACCGGGGTACCTATAGAAAAGAGGATATACAAAGAGAGGATCAAAAATAAACCAGGGAATCAATCAGTGAACCTCTTTTGATAAAAAGTAAAATTCTATTTTTCACTTTCTATAAATAGCTAACGAAGTTAATTACAAAGAATTATTCTACAAAATAAAACAGTTTTATTGTCCCGTTCTCCATTTCTACTTCCTGCTACACTAGGTACGTGTAGTTAGTACTGTTGAATGGCTACATAATATCTACAAGGCATCAGTTTTCTTTATATGATTTGTTTAGTGATACGGATTTATAGAAAAGATTATCTGTTACTTTTTTTAAAACGAACAAAATGTCACTTTTGACATTAAGCCATCCCTCCCTCCTTCCTTGTCTAATTTTATCTAACAATGTTAAAAGCAAACTAGTCATTTCTTGAGTGCCAAGGTCTCCATTTTATTCAACAGTAAACAAAAAATGTGTTTTATTTAATAATGAGTATATCTACTAAGTTACATTTCAAATAAAAGGTTTGTCTACAATTTCAGAATACCTAGAGCAAATCAGTAAGAGAAACAAATGTGAAATTATTATTTATTTAATTGAAATAGGATTTATAAAGTATAATTTTTTGAAATAAAGAAAGTATAGCTGGCTAAATTAAATAAAAATGGCATGAGAATTGGTGGCAAAAAGTTCATTAAAATGATCAGCTTATTGAAACAGAAATTGATTTCTGTGATACAACTCCTGACGCTAGAAACGCTTCCCTTAGTAATTCTTTTTTTAAA
Organism: Parotoplana pacifica; assembly: GCA_034780595.1. NCBI lineage: Eukaryota > Metazoa > Platyhelminthes > Proseriata > Otoplanidae > Parotoplana > Parotoplana pacifica. Next base: position 4,503 of record JAUYWI010053723.1, read on the forward strand.
TTTGTACGATAAGCTAGTTCTTCATTACCGAGGGGTAACCAATAAGTTCTGCAGCCCAATATTTTATTTCATTGAACAAAAAAAGAGTTACATGTCTTCGAAGTACTTTCCGCGATGCTGTATGCACAATTCCATTCTTTGTTTCCACGCTTGGAAGCAGCCAGCGTGGTATACCCCGCAGCTCTGAATGCACTGCTTTGGCCAGGTCTTGAATGCGTTGGAAAGGGCGTCCAGCGATGGCTTTTTTACTTTTGGAAAAAGCCAGAAGTCGCACGGGGCCAGGTCTGGGGAGTACGGTGGATCCCAGTTTCCTCCACATAGACCTCATTCAGCTCCTGGTGAATTTCCTTTGCCTTTTAACCTCAGCTTCATACATGTAAAAATATAGAACCGAAAGTTCTCTCTTAACGGCTCCATCCAGATACAAAAATTATGTTATACTTAATTGTCGTTACATTTTTTTCTGAAGGACTGATAATTATGAAATTGGTTGTAGAACTTCTTGATTAACCCTCGTACTAAACTTTTTGCCATCAATTTTTATGTTTTAGATACTTTTGAAAAAATTCTTTAAAAGATGTTGCTATATATCTAACATAGTGTTGTTCGGACTAATTAATATTGTCCAATAGACGTACTCGAAATATTAGACTCAAGCTTATTACAAATTTGAAACCTAGAACATATTTTTCTAACTCAGAAACGATAACTCCAAACAAGCTGGAATTATTTATCTTGATCGTAGGTAGATAGATGGGCGACACATCTGTACACAAAAAAGTTTAATTTTGAGCCTATATGGTGTCATAGCCCCTTTAACTTAGTCCTTTTAGGTATCCAGTTTTTAAAGCAGTTTTCGAGAATGAATCTACCCAAGGCATGGTATGGTATCTTTCACCAAGTTGAGTGCAATCCATCTACGGAAGTATGATTTAGAGGGGGGGGGGTGTACACATTTCCATTATCAAGCGCATAATGTGCTAGGGTTTATCAGCGAAGATTCAATTTTTTGGCACACTCCTGCTGCTGGATACAATTAATAACACGGAACTCAGAGATTTTAATTGTGGCAAATTACATGTTTATGGTTGGAATATATAGGTTATAATCTCTTTAGTCGGTATTTTAGCAGGACTATAAATTTGTAAGAATAGAATGAATTTATTTGGTCGTCTAGACCGTAAATACCTTATTAAATGGTCGACCATGTATAAGGTAGTCGACGCGTCACTAAATAATCATTAAAAGATAAATCTTTTACTTGATATGTAGATAATAAGTAAATTAAGGTAACGAATGAGAAAAGCAACACGTCAGAATTAATATCAGTAAAATGTTGACATTTTTTTTAGAAGAATTTTAATCAAAATATCTATTGAAAGGCCATTCCTTGAATTTCTTTAATATTTGTGCCTCAAAGTCTTCAAACACCTACCTACTTCTTTCATTTTAAATGTGGTTTTTAGTCTTTTGGATTTTGAATGGATTATATAGCATTTGTACTATAAAATAATATTAAAGCCATGGATGTAATGCTTAAATTGTTGACGTGTTGTCGATATCAGCTTCATCATTAATTGTTTTCTAAAATGATTTGTCAATGAATCTTTATCAACTACAGATTATGTACCATCTTTCAGTAAAATTGATTCAAAGAAAGTTTATTCTTTAGAAACGAGGTTTCAATATACAGTCAAGTCCTCATGACTAAATTTCCAAATTGACAACCTTGCGGCGCATTCTAATTCTTTTATTTATAAGAATTAGAATGCACCTATCCACGACTTTATATACATAAATGCTAGATGACTGGCGATAGATTGAAAAACAAAATATCCTGGAACTAGTCTAATAACCCTAAAGTTAAATTGAGTAGTTTGAATTTATGAATATTGCTTCTCAGAAAATCAGGGACAACTAAAACAGAAAATATTAGCAACGTCAGCACATATGGCGTATGTTAACTGAAAACTATGATATGGAGGTAATAAGGCGTAAAGATAAATTAGTTCTGGGTTTAGACATGTTTCTATTGAGTAACTATCAATGGAGCAATAATTTCTGCTAATTTATTACAAATAATACCTGTGTAAGAATATTTGGATTTTTTTGATTTTGTAGATATTACAAATAGCTATCTACTTACATAGTTGAAACCATGCAACCCATTCTTAAGAAAATGTAAAATTGTACTTGAAAATCCAAAAAGATTTCCAAACCTCAATTCACATTTAGATGATTTTTCTGAGATTACATTCAGTGACCGTGAGTGGAGGTAGAAATTATTTTTAGTCAAGAAATGTGAAACAAAATTCTTGATACAAACTGAAATTTCAACCCATGATATCTATCGTTAATGATATGTGCTCTATAAGGGTACAGACCCAATTTCGTACCTTTCGAACTAGCAACCTTTTTATGTACATAGGTATTTGCCCAGTTTCATAATGATCATTTGTATAATTTCGAACCATTCTTTTTTTTTTGTTTCTTTATGATAAACATCTAACACAGACAGCCTGATATAGTGTCTCTTACCTCGTGTGATTACAGAAAATGTCCCCCATTAAAAAAACGAATGGACTCAATATAAACATGAAACAAAATTAGAGAATACGATTTCTCTACAAAATAAAATTCATTTGGATATTACTTACCATATCTGTAATAAGAATCAGTGTAAGACCGAACTTTACTAGTACTCGTTTGGAAGCATCATACACAGGCCTTGAGGCTGCGTCATAACTGGCTAGAAGCTTAACCAATAAGCGTTCCTCGTCTGCCTGATTTACAAAACCACTTTCATTGTGGCGACTGATGGTTACGGAATTAGGAGATGCCGTGTGGGAGTAGGATGACGCTATCCAATAGGAACGAATAGTCACAAATTTACTAATATGACTAGCTTAGTCTTTAGCCATATTGAAATGATAAAATTGGTTCACTTTTGCAAAACATTTTTATTTTTAATAAATACCGTTTTCTTCTAATTTTGTTTTATAAACAGTGCATTAATACCTATCTTTGTTTTCATAGACGTACATTATCAATTTTATATTTTCTAAAAAAGTATTATTTTAAACTATTAATAATTTTTAATTTTAAGTTTTCGATGTCTATTTTGAAGATGCATAGGGTAAACTTAGTAGGACTTGAGATAGAACTATTAGGGTGGGTCCAAGGGATTCGAAGGAAGAAGCTCCTTCAATATTTTCATATAGGTAGTATATTATCATATCTAATCAATCAATTAAAGTATTAGATTCTCTATAATATGTAATTTTCTATGCAGTTCTGTTTAATACAATTTACAATCCATTTTATTTTATTTCGATACATTAGCAAATAGATGTCGTTGCAAGAACACTTTTTGGGTTAATTTTAATATCTAATCAACAACACATTTTATGGTTTTTATTCTAACCAAAAGCTAAACAGTTTTTAGATTATACATTAACCTATTATATTTCAAATTAATAAAGTGATACTTCTCTGTTTTTGAAGTATGCATTTTAATAACAAGACATGTTTCTTTCTTTAACACTTTTATCCATATTTAAAGATTCGGCACTTACAAGTTGCGATATTTGGACTAAGGTGAGTTGGAAGCGAACTTGCACCGTATGGGATGCATTGAAGGTGGGTCTGGAGGCCGCATCATACTGATTCAGCATGTACTGCAGCAGACGTTGTTCCTCTGTCACTGACATGTTGAACTGCTCCTCGTCGAATATCGATCGATGAATGTGTCCGTGGTCATCAGATGGCACTTGCCTGACCTTTGTTTCAATCAAATCCAAGGGGAATATTATGGTACACAGCATAACACAAATAGTAAAACGTATCGAATAAAAACAGGACATTTTGTTGAGCTATTTATTTAATCTAGAGTATTTTTAGAGAACAATCAATTGGTTTCCAATAAGATATCTAAGATAACAATAGCCGAGTGAAGTTGGAATCCAATTTAAAAAAAATATGCGTCATTGCTTGATCTCAAGTCTGTGTTTGACAAACTGTATATATTTAAATGCCAATTTCCAGATTATTATGTTGTATATAAGCAAATACCTTCCTTGAACATTATCGACATCAATCTGTGGTCAAACACATTATACTGCTCGTACCATAACAGAGAGATATCCCCAGAACACACAGCAGAAATAAATTGGCCAGTGTTATTCAAATTAATTGCAAATGTTTGTAGTTTTGTGCACAGCTTTCAAAAGCGATGTTCTTGATTTATTTTTGGCTGTAAGGTGTGTAACTGTATACATCACAAATACCAATGTTGGTATTTCATTGAATAATCGTCAGGCAAAATGACTAAATGTCACAACAGATATGTACAATAGGATATCATCATCTTAATTTGAAAATCAAATTATTAATTATTGTATTGGGTGTGAAATACCATACGGAGCTGTTGTAGAAGCTTAAAGTCCGAGTAATGGATAAAAACTTCAATAATGTGTTTTTCACCTGGATTCATTTTGCTTATTAGATTGTTTGCAGATGTAAAAATAATTTACATGTTGCAAATCGACGATTTTCTTGGGAACAAATGGGAAAAAAACATGTTCTCTCCCAGAAATATATTCAGCTAAAAATAATTATTTATGCCTCCTCTGTTTGTGTGTTGCAGCAGTATGTTTAAATTTCTCGACAGAAGCAAAGAAAGTGACTGGGGAAAGTTGAAAACTGCTTCTACTTACAGCAATCGTTTACCTACATATAAATATTCTTATAATTGGTTGAAATAATTTTGGCGCGAAAATCGATTGGGTGAAAGTACCTAACTTAGAATGTAGTTTACGACTAAGACTGAATAGAGAATTTAAAAAATTGTATTTTGCAACCGATAATTTAGATTTTCTAACAGACAATATCTATATGTCACATTATAAGTCTGACATTTTGTCAGATCGTGCTGATTTTAAAATACAATAAATGAAAAATGAATTATTCTTTTATTCTTCCCACATAAAAGCGCTAAAAAGTTTTACTAAACGAAGTATTTCTTGAATTAAATATAAGTCAAAAATAAAAGTTGTAAATATACCTAATAGGTAAAAATTAACAAACGCACTAAAGGATATGAACTTCACTGAATGCATTATGGAAATTAATTGTAAGCATTCAATTTAAAAAGCTACCTAATACTTAGGTAGATACAATTATTTAGAAAATGCTTTGCCAATTTAACTATCATCACTCTTCTTTTGTATTTGTTAACTGTCATTAATAATATCGAGATCAGAATTCCAATTAGAAAATTTGTGTGCATGGTCGAATTTTATCAATTTTAAAACCTATGTACATATGTATATTAATTTATAAAATGTGTTTGAAGAAAAATTATCAAAAACAGTTTTATTGTAAATGAATAACAAATTGAGAGAAAACAAATCTGTATGTAAAATGACTGATATAAAAATTCTTTTGTTTAAATAGAAGCATCGATTTAAAAATATATTTTTTACATTTAAGTATTTTGCTATCTGTTTTGCTAATGTAACATGTCTGCTATTAGGTAATCTATTTCTAATTTCCTTTTTTATCAATTCTATATCACTGTGATTTTTTTTCTTATATTAATACACTTTATGTCTTTATTGTGTTCAATAAAAGCGATATAAAACATTTTTTACTTCATTTTACAACAATAATGCTGGCCTGTTTTATTTTATAACAAAATTGTAGCAGCTTTTTATATTTCTTCCAGCCAATTTCCTGGACTGATTTTTCTGATTAATTAGAGCAACTTGACCGTCTTTTTAGTCTAATTAGTTAGTTTGCTTGTTTGTTTTCCTAAATGATCATACCTCAAGATAGCTGTGGGATATTTAGTTTTGCTGAAAGTATGCAAAAATAGATTTTATTTGAGAAAGAATCATTCTTTACCCCCCACTAAACAAAGGTATCATACATCCCCGAAAGATGTACAAAAATAGCAGTATTGTTTATTCTAAATTAACAGAAGGTAAATTAACACAATTTACCTAATTCCTACTAAAATTGATTTTCTAGCATAGAATTGTACTCAGTGTTACAACAGTATATTAAATATCTTTGATTCTAAATATATTATTACTAAAGTTCTAATTTACATATTTATATCTACACTGAAACCTTTCTAAGCGAATAAATACTTTATATATATGTACATATTCACATCATCATACAAATTATAGTATTGCTTTATTAAATTCACGAAAATGCTACTTTGAGTTGGCAACTAAATCTTTTAACAGAATTATAACACTGAATAAAATTTGGTAGGCATAATACAATACCCATAAGTACTAATATCTATTTGAAAACAAATTTCAGAATATTAGTAAAATAAATTGACATTCTTTTATAAGACTTAATTTTGTTTCATAAAAAAAGCAGCCATAATAATTTATTGAGAAATTCCAATATTATTTATGGCTATTTAAATTCCAATATACGCCTGCTGTATACCTACATAACTATCGTAATATATGTATGTTACTTCCAATGATCTAGGATAGGTACAACATCTAAAATCTCCTAGGACTGGTATTATTTATTGTTTAAAAACTAAAACCGAACTTCAAACACTTCTTAAATAATGCAAGACGCATTACAAAGCAAATAAATATACTTACAAATTATTTACTTGAATGCTATTTAGTTAATTGTTCTTTCAAAATGTCCACATATTGATTTTGTCAATTTATTATTAATAAATTTAAACTTTATCTTATTCCACCATGTATCCATACAGTAAAATGTTATGAACACTGATATTTCTAATAATCTTTAGATAATTTAATATTCTTTTGTTTTAGGATTGAATAGGGATAGATTGTTGTGAAACAACACATCCAAGCAGAATATTGGGTATGACACTAAATTCGTGACATTTTGAAAACGAGACTTAAATATAAATGATACATTATGCAAAACATTATGAAATTTAAACGTAAATCAAAACATTTTTTTGAAATATTAAGAAATTTGAACATAAAATTGTAGCATTATGAAATCTGAACATTAAATCAAAACACATTGAAATTTAAACATTAAATTTAATCATTATGAAATTTGAACGGAACATTATGAAATTTGAACATTAAATTTAAAATTTTTTAAATTTGAACATATTGAATTTTGATCATGAAATTAAAACATGAAATTTGAACATGAATTGAAGCATTATGAATGTTGAACATAAAAACAAAACATGATTAAATTTGAACATGAAAGTAAAATATTATAAAATTTGAACATGAAAACGAAACATGAAATTGAAACACTATGAAATTTAAATATGAAAGTGAAACATTATGAAAGTAAATGTGGAACAATCAAAAGTTAGAAAGCGTAAAAATCAAACATGATAAAAGTGAAACATTTAATTGAAACTGAATAAATGTGGAACATTTATGTAGTTGGAAAATTATAAAACGTGCTACCCAAAGTTATGTATGATTTAGATTTTAAATATATGTTTAAAGGATAATGGTGTATATTGAAATAAGAATTAGGGTGTCCTATTGAAAAGTTAGAATCAGTGTTCTATTGCGCCTTCCAGATTTTTTTCATATTATTTTTTTAGTGGAGGCAATGGAAGTTACCCTTCTCCTCTAGGGTTTCATATTTCCCGTGGATTGATTGAGCTGAAATTTCGTACAAGTACCTTGGAAAGATTCACCAACAGATTATAAAAAATGAAAAAAATCGATAAAGGAGCTGCGCTAGGGGCCGATGAAGTCATCAGGTTTAATTTTTGGACCGTTGACGTCATCGGCCCTTAGCCCTTGTTATAATTATTTTATTGATGAACCTGTGTACCATTTTTGGTTCAATCCATCCACAGGACGTATTAAATCTTAGAAGAGAGGGGTAGCTCCATTTGCCTTCGGAAAAAAGTCATAGAGAAGGCCTAATAGAACTGTGACTCTCACTTTTCAATAGGATACTTACCCATAATAACCCTAGTTAATACATAATTATATAATATTATTCCCATATTTGTTATTTCATTATACCATCATCCACCGACAATATTTTCAATCTAAATCATATTTGACTTTTGGGTAGTACGGCATTTCCGTCTGGTCATTACAATCGCCCATATACATATTCTTCATTTTGGCTACCCTACTCAGACCTTAAAATTGATAATTAAGGGATTAGACTCCCTCCCCTCCCCTCCCCCCCCCATTGTAACTACAAGCAAACAAGTGACAATATAGCTCGAGAATATTTTGTACCTTAGATACCAACTTTAGATGTGTTCACTGTTAGATTCTTTAAAAATGTAGATGGTGCTAGAGATCTTGAGAAACACACATTTTGTAACCTATCCTAAATCGACCATTGTTTCTATAAGTGACATTATTATTATTATGCATATTTAATCAATAAATTTAAACTAAATTCAGCAGTTACAACGAAACTAATTCAAATAGAAAAATAATTAGAATTTTTTTGCATAATTTATTAATACCTAAATGCACTGCGTAACAATTACCACTAGTAATCGCTAAATACAAATCCCAATATTTTAATAATTGTTAACAAAAGCAAAGTAAACCAATTCTATCGTTTCAAAAAATGAGTATATAGAAAAAATTTTAAAGATTGGTTGATATCTAAATAGTTTAGAAATTTACAAATGCTTAATTTATTTCAATTAGTACCTAAACTAAAGTTATTCAAATGTCATATGTATAAATAAAATTGATTTTGATAATGGATCTACTTAAAGATTAATATTTTAACCCTCTTAATTCACAAATAAAATTAAAAAATAATAAAATTTCTGTTTAGGTTTCTTATATGCTTGTGGTGTCATTTTATAGTCCTCAATTAAAATAAAATCATTTAAAATATATAAAATAAAAACACCCAATTGATTTAACTACTCTGTAAACAAAAAGAAAATAAATTATTCCAAAACAATGATAACCTACTGATCTATGTACTGTTTTATAAACGCTAAGTCACGTGACCAATTGTAACAAAGCTTGTGAAAGTGCGTATTAAAACAACTATTTTCCTATATATACATATATGGAACTAAGCTGGTGCCTGCAATTGATGTATATACCAAATTTAAGTTCCATTAGAATATCTTCCACTGTATAACACCAACACCTGTCTTAGTCCACAAACACAAACTATCCCAATGTCAGGGTACCCGAAAAGTCTTTGTCCCAAAATGCAACTTTATTAAAAATATTTGTCCCAATTCTTATTTCAGCAATTAATAACTCCGACCCCTATTTAACTGCATGTTAAGTAAATGTTTTTAAAGATTGTCACATGAAGACAACTTTTTGAAAGAAGTAGCCATTTCAAATCTGAAGAATATTCTAATAGTGAAAGATCTGTGATAGGCCCACCTCATTTTTTTCTTTTTCAAAGGTTTTTAACTTTTGTTTTCTAATTGCTTTACTTTGGGAAAAGGTTTTACAAAAATAAAAGTCTACCGTAGAAAATGAAGTGAGTTAATCACAAACTTTTTACTTTTGAAATATTCTTCAAAACCATTAAGTTTCAGATTTGAAATGGCTAATTCTTCCAAAAAGTTGTCTTAATGTGACAATTTTCATAAAACACTTATTTAACATGCAGCTAGATAGGGGGCGGTGTTATTAATTGGCGGGGCTTACAACTACTTATAACTACTACACAATTGTATTATTAGTCTAAAGCTCTATCTATACATATCGATGCATAGTGAGATAGCATAAAAATATGTTAATTTTCGACAGCGTCTATTTTATCATTTTTCTGTTTCGAGATAGCAGATTTTACTATAGAGGAGAAAGCTTATCTTGTCAATTGGGCCATTGCACACGATAATACAGCGAAAAGCAGATAATTGTTTCGCGAAAAATTTAATATGGATGCTCTCCTCGTAATGTAATAAAATACTGGTGCCTAAAATTTAAAGAAACTATAAATGTTGCGAAAGCTCGAGAAAGATCTGGTCGTCCATTAACTGCCTCTACTCAAGAATGACTCCAAGTACATCACAAACGTATGATTGCTGAAATAACAGGCGTATCAAGCCTCATTACTGTCAAACACTCTATGGTGGAGATAACGACCGGCGTTCACAATTTTGTGAAAGATCATTCAAATGTCGAATGATGATCCAGCTTTATTATGGAAATTTGTATTTTTCGCGCCGTTTGAATTGACAGGTAGAATTATTTAACATAGCATTCATTTCTGGGCGCGAGAAAATCCAAACATGATATTAGAGACTACAAAATGCTTTCTGTCGCAGTTTGGGCAGCTGTTAATTTTTATTGACTGGTGTCTTATGATGTGATGGTAGGAGAAACGATGACTGCAGAAAGGTATTGCCAGATTTTAATGAAAAAGTCATTTCGGTTAGTTCAGAACCACAACACACGTCTTGGTACTTCCAACAAGATGATGCACCTCTGTACTACAGCGTAGGAGCTCGTGCTCTTTCGGAGAGCCATTTATCAAACTGGTGGATAGGACGAAGGGGGCCTGTTGAATGGCCAGCTAGATCTCCTGATATGGATTATTGGTTTTGGTCGTACTTACAAGGAAAAGTATTTGATCAACCAAATCGTTAAGCTTTTCAACTAAACTTTCATTAATAAATCAATTGCATTCTTCTACAAATGTATCGCGATTCTCTGAGGGACTTTTCTAAATGTGTTACGAAGTGCTTAGATGGTGATGGTGGACCTTTCGAGTTGTAATGGTTTTGTATAGGTAATGTAATGCAATTGTATGTAATCTACGTATTATGCTCTGTGACAGTTTAATTCTAAAATATTTTTAATAAAATTGTATTTTGGGACAAAGACTTCTGGGGCAGTCGCTTAGTCCCATTATTGCAACAAAACATGTTTCAAATTTTAACTGTATTGGAGAACATTTTCCATATTTTTAGGTTTTTTAAAATACCCATAACACCAACGTTAATCCACAAACATAAACTCACTTATTATTATAAAAAGCGACTTATTTAATTTTAAATTAGATAAGCTAAAAAGTTCTATGTTATCATTAGATTTATTACTAAACAGTAGTATATTAATTTACATATCAATAATTGTACATAAAAAACAAACTATAATTATAAATCAAAATTAACGTTTCTAAATCTGTTCGCATTATGAAGTTAAATAAATAGAAAAACATTTTTTTATCAGTTCTAACTTAGCTTAATTTTTTTTTGCATACTAATACAAAAACGAAATTTCAAAAAATCTAAACAAGCCTTTAATAGATCTTTTAATACAAATACAAAATCCAGTAGGTTCATCAAATTGCTATTTGATTTTTGATTTTTTCTTTGTCAGTACAAGACAAATAGTATTAGGTAAGTTAAGTTAAAACTAAGAAAAATGATATTTTTCTATTAATTTAACTTTGTAATACCAACAGATATAAAACTTGTTAATGCGTTATATATTAAATAATGTATTAAAATGTATTTAATGTATAAAATGTATTACAAATGTATATTAAACAATGGTATCTAATTAAATTTATTATAATTAATTAAAACATTTCAAACTGTAAATCAGTTTACCTTGTGCACTTGTCATATCCAAATGACACGTCAATACAAAAAGGCAGAAACATTTGCTTAGCAAAGAAGACATGTTTTGGACATAGTAATCCTAGAATCAAATTGATTAACTCTTACATGATAATGCCTTAACAGCTGTAAATGACATTCTCCAGACGACAACTAAAATGAAAATAAAAAAACAGCTTTTCTACATTTTAACTGCTTAGGAATTGAGAAAACGATAATATGTACTCTGGGGAAATAAAATCAGTAGATATGCATACACATATAAAATGACATTAAGATATAGGGAAGGTAATAGGTATGCTACGAGTATAAATAAATCAAAATCGTGACTATTGTGAAATATTCTTTATTTATTTATTTGCATTTAATATCAATCTAATTTTGATTAAAAATCCAAATGTCTTTTCCATTATGTATCAAAGCAAACAATATGTGGACTTTATTTACTTTTGTTTACTTTAAATAAACACCAATGTTATTATTAATGTCAAGAAAAATGAAAAAGAAATAAATATAATCAATGAGTTACCTTGACAAAAATGATCTTTCGTATATTGAGAAACAATTTCTATTTGTTACTTTATAAATAAATTCATACCGTTTTAGATAAGAAAAAAGTAATTAGAAAATTTAGTGCGATTTTTTCATTAACTTCATAAATTTGAAATATGTATAGACAAAAATTCTATCCACAGCAGCATCAAACTTTTGACCAGACCCGATTTTTAAATCAAAGACCTTTGATTTGAAGATCAGGTTTGGTCAATAATTTCCTCAAACTCAATTTCAGAATCACTGTTATTCAAAATGGAAATATTAAGCCTAAATACATTTTAAATCCTTAAATGTCAGTGCTGATAAGGGGCATTACAGGGGCACTATAATTTGTTTAGCAAATATAATAATACCTACATTGAAAAAATCTTTCTTATCAATTTTAAAGAAATATTTTAAAAAATTATAAAATTTGGTTGCTGTGTTTTAAGTAAATTAGTTTTTTATGACCATGATGCAACCTGAGAGCCAATCACAATTGAAACTGTGAATTTTTGATACAAAATCATATCTAACCGATTAAATCTAAAATCATTTATGACATTTATGCTTTTACAATGGGCAAAACTTTATGAAAAGTTTGAGAGAAAAATATTGATCAAAAAGCAAAATATAGTCCATACCGAAAAAAATGTCCCTTTTGTAAGAAATTTATATACGCCCGTCCGTAAGAAAACAAAATGAAGTACCATGTGATAGTGGCGCTGACCCAGAGAGGAATCCATTATTTTGAGATTCTACCAAGGAATGAAACTATAGACGCAGACAGATACATACAATTTCTTACTAACTTAGAACATTTTTTGTTGAATCAACAAAATCCACTATTAGTGCAGAACATGAGGCTGATTCACGATAATGCTCGGCC
>JAUYWI010053734.1:0-17496 GCA_034780595.1 Parotoplana pacifica
TAATAAAAAAAACAGGTACACTTTGATAAAAATATACTACTTATTCATACTACTCGCAAGTGATAGCACAGGACAGCTGTGTCGGCCTTGTTGGGCCTCATCAGCCAGGCATAATCACAGCTTGAGCAATATAAAATGTTCGAAATAACCCAAAAATTCTATAAATCCAGCAATACTAACAACATCTCTACCTCGATTTCTTGACATAAAACCTCCATAAAAAACGCTTTCTGATTATTCAACGGGATTCGCGCTGCGGCTACCCCACCGAATCCCACTACAGCGCATCTAATACAAGAAGAATATTGACAATAGATGCCCTAGAACATCCTCTGCGGAGCGTTTAAAGTTGCCTGACAGGGGCCATCCACATTTTAGGGGGTGTGGGGACCAGCAACCAAATATGGTTTTAACTAGGGACATTAGAGATTAAGAACCATGGGTGACCACAGTTATCCAAGATGTTTAGAGCGTTGAAGGGCCGTATCTGGCAATACAAAATTTGTGCATGGGTACTCTAAAGATCAAGCAGCGCAACACAAATTTGAAACTACATATAGGTACCATCAAATGGGGGAGTATTACATTGTAAACCAATCACGGTCTAGTTCGTATTATTTAGAAGTCCATGATCACAACTACAGCTTCATATTATCTCCGCTAATAGTTATGGTTTCCTTGATAGCCAAACATTCCTGCATTATACCGAAGCAATAGGGAGTACAATACCACGTGTAGAATAATTTATTTGTACTTAACAAAATACGCGGTCAACCTATAACAACAATAAACACACTTTGATTGAACACAATTGGCAGATTTCATAAAAATTCTTGAAATAAGTAAAAGTAAAGCATCTCTAAATTTTAAGTCAGCAAATATTTTTTTTTGTGATTTAAAAGAAACGTATTGAATAATTTCCTATAAACTACTGAGAATTGTTGCCAGGCAAATAATATTTTAGATTCTATGATAATGTTCTATAACACAGCACAATTTTAAGTGCCGATCTTGGAACACAAAAACAATTTAGTTAAATAAAATTAACAAATAAAATTCTTTTATGAAGTTTCATAAAGGGCACTGCTATTCCCATCTTGTAAAATTTCATAGCTATGCGTTTTTAACAGAAGAATAAATTAATTACTAACCTTGTCTTTTTTTTTCTTTTTGCTCTAATGAAAGAGTGACCTTTCCAAGGGGAGGGAGGGTCGAATATCTTTAAGAAGGGCACCCTGTGTATTGTTAAAATCACACACTAAATTTGAAGCAAATCAGACAAAGTTTAATTTCTGGACCTGATGTTGTCATCGGTCCCAAGTTCAGCCCCCTTACCGATTTTATCAATAAAAAAGTGGTCGATTAATCTTCCCCCTGGTATCTGTGTACCATGTTTCAGCTCAATCCACCCACGGGAAATCTGAAATTCCGTTGGGGAAGGTAATCACCCCTTTTTATTTGCGGCCTTCACATCTTGACTATAATAAATCTTTAAAGATTCTATCTAATAATTTAGCGATATACAAATTTGATGGATCTCATTTGGTCTCATTCAGTGGGCCGCTTCTATAAACCTGCTTTGTCTCATTCAATGGGCCGCTTCTATAAACCTGCTTAGTGTCATTCAGTGGGCCGCTTCTATAAACCTGCTTAGTGTCATTCAGTGGGCCGCTTCTATAAACCTGCTGGTAATATTTCTAAATTTATCAATTAAATTGTGTAACAAATCAATTCATTTACCTACAGACAATCAATTCGTTTTTTTGATTAAATTATGAATCATCGAAGAAAACAAATTAGCTATTTTACATTTGTCATTTCTGACCGGATTGTTTAATGGGTTTGGATATACTAGATGATACTTTCAATCGCCAAGCTTAACTGGCCATCTCATCATGCTTCAGCTTGGGTGTAGAACAAGATGCACATCATTATATAATTTTAATCTGATATTAAAAGGATGTTGTTTTTATGTTGAAGCCATATTTATATTTTGACATATATGTTTTATTGGATTACATTCATTACTATGATGTTAATACTGTCGAAGGCTTGACAGATATTATTTTTTATTTCTTATTTGAATGGTTGCTGCAGTAAAGATGTTATTCTACATATCTTGACGACGACAAATTCTTAACTCAGTTTTTCATAGCCAATGATATCATTCCAAAAATCTAAATAAAAAGGCTAAGTGGATTTCAAAATCTTACAAAAAGAATAGCTAGAACGATTGACATGGCTGACGGAGATTTTGATTCAATGTCGACGACTCCAAACAATATTGACACCAATTCTGACGATCTTCAAGACCCAACTCTGGTCAAAACATTCCAAATTATTCTGGGCATTTATGGAGGCTGTTTGATTCTACTTGGCACTATTGGCAATTTGTACAGCTCCTACTTATTTTATTCGGATAAGAATGTTGCAAAAACCACAAGGAACTATATGATCTGTTTGGGCCTAGTTGACACAGTTGTTCTGTGGTGGAGTGTTGGTCGGTATTGGGTAAGAATTGTATTTGATTTTGATATCCGAAGTATTCATGACATTGTCTGTCGTGTCCACTTCTTCATTACTTATCTATCCATAGATTTGTCTTTTATGCTCTTAATGCTCTTGGCTTTATAAAGATCGATTGCAATTCTACTATCTTTAAAGGTCAAACAAATTCTCTCAAATCGGAACATTTATTTGTTAATGATATTTGCAATGATCTACATATTTCTGAAAGATGTTCCTTTCACTTTTATTCCTTATAAAGTTTGTGGGTCGGATACAGGTCTTGAAGGATTTTGGTATTATCTACTCTGGTTCACAGCTTATCACGATTCAGCCTACACGTATTTCACGTTTGCAGTTCTCTTTCTTGGGAATGTGTTAATATTAGTCACACTATTAAAACGAAGCTTTGGTTCCGAGACCAATATCTCTGTTCAGTCCAAACAGTCCGTCAAAATTTTGATTGGCTTGGCTCTGGTTTTCTTTATGACCAGCACTCCATTTGAAGTTATGAACATGTTTGACCTCTGGGAGAAAAATGAAATTGTTGTGTATTTGGATCTCGTCTCTAATGGTCTATTAATGCTAGCATCCACAAATCATGGTATCAATTTCTTCTGTTATTATTTCACAATGCAGAAGTTTAGAGAATCAATGGCAACAAGATGTAAATGCACAAACCCAAATCGTGTTGGCACCGTCGCAAACATTCCCGGTGGAAGGGCCGCTGTTGACTAATTATAAAACTACTTGACAAACGATGTATTTACTTGTGCTCTACAGAACATGACTTTGTAGATGCATTCATTTAGAAATTATTCATTAAAACAGTGATGACGTCATTTTAAAGATTACATCGCGTCCCAAATGTTTGATGGATTTATTACATTAGTGGACACTCAATGGTTTTTACCATGCTACAAATGTCTGAAAATATTAAGAACATTTTCTGAAAGTTTCAAATTATTTGGTTAGTCATATCTCACATTTTTGATTAAATGAAAAAGAATTTAAAATTGTAAATATGTAAATAAATGAACAGAAAAGTTTCGAAATATTTCGGTAAGATGTGCCCCTTCTCGGCATGGTAACAAAACATTGAAGGACCGCTTTTGAGTGACGAAATTTGCAAATCATAACAGGGCACTCTTTTGGCCGAGATGTTGTGATTAAACCGTTCTTGGTTCCTGGACAATTGTATCTTCACCATTTGATTCCATCTTTCTCTTTGAACCATTTACAACTATCTCTGGATTTTCCAAGTATAACAAAGTGATTGTATCCACAACGGTGTTGCTCATTTTCTGAGAGTCACTCAAATATTTATGAATGGCTTCAAAACAAGGTCCGGACGTTCAAACAAAACTGAAATAGATGTTTTTTAAAATTTAATAGCATTTCAAATTTTAGGACAAGTTTAGGATGTACATAAGTTCCCTTTGAAATCATTTGTGGAACACATTGGGAAGAACATATTAATAAACCAAAATTTCCAAAATGCGGTTGTCTCGGAAAAGTTTTATTTTTTTCGGAGAACAAATTTATTTCTTTTGACTAATACCAAATTATTGTAAACTTTTTAAAATCATTATGGTCAGCTTATTTTGGTCAATTTTGTGGTAGTTTGATAAAGGAATCCCTTCTTGTCATTACAAAGATTCAAAGACATCAATTTCATCTTCTTAGCTTACAATGTTACTGGAATAAATAATTGGAATTAGGTGTATGGCAATTATATCCAGCCGATACAATTAGGTACAATACCAGGTACAATAACTTGTATAATTTTTTATAGAATTTAAATAATAAAAGTAAAACATATCACATTCTGTTCTAAAAGTAGACAACCTAAATTTGGAGTTCGGAAATTATTTGATTTGCCAAAAATTGCATCCTAGCCAAATTTCTTTTATTCAGATTGCCATCATGGGACCTTAGGGGGTCCGACCAAAAACAATTTTACATTAATAGATTCACTGAAAATTCAGGAAACGAACGCAGAAATTTACAGCAATCTGAAGATATTATGTGCTAGATAGCCGGGTATCTCTAAACGAATATCAAAGGATTGGCTCTATTCCCAAAGCGATTAAATGTCCTACCTTCGACCTGGTTTTGCCTCCTCTTTGATTTAATAAGCTTTAGATCAATCAATCAAATTTAAGATATCGTTTTCACATTTATCCCGATGATTACCTACAAAGTCGGGGTACTGACTGTTACAAGTAATTTAAAAAGATGGCGAGATCCTTCGCCCACTGGAAATGGAGTTTCTTTGACATATTTTATAACAATAAAAACAAAAAGTTCGCTTTCGTAAATAAACAATCTATTTAGACAACAAACAGTTTTAGGTTGAAGTATTACAAATAATACCAAACCAACCGAGCACACCATGGCACACCACATAATGACGTGATGAAGTAAACAGAATATTAATGCAAACAGCAACGGCTAAAACGTCATTGACATCCCATTACACAAAAGACACAAACAGAAAAACCAAAGCAGGCTTGACACTGCAAAACAAAATGATGACCTTTTAAGATATAACACAAACAAACTTGTTCTACTTTACTAACTGAACATTTTGACACTACCATGTTATCAAATACAGACAATGCTAGTTTCTTGTGATTACAAACACCAAACTGTAATTATTTTGGAAAAATCAAAATTTAAATGAGCGATGGTTGCACCAAATATGGAAAGGACCAAAGTTTGGTGAATGGTAAGACACAAATCGGTGAATACAGAAGTCGAGAAATATTGTATTTTATAATAATGTTCTGGTGGGATGGCAATTATAACTAAATGTACAAAAAAATAGATACACAAAACATCTCGTACATAGATATTGAATCTACATAGTGTACAAAAAAATAGAAATGGTTCTACTGAGATATACATCAGCTTTCAAATGTGTATTAGTTCATGTGAACATGAACTGGTGATATGTCTGCTTGACAACAATTATTTTCATTGACAAATACGTGACAATTGATGCGGCGTAAGTTCAAAAGACCCTCAAATCTACTACACTACAAGTATCGGGAATTTCCGTTTTTAATAAAATCTTATATTTAACTTAAAACATCCTCGGTGAAAACAGAAGGCAAATCGTCGTCCATCGAGAGGGGATCGATCGGGTGGAGTAAGATAGCCGCGTAATTTTTCCAGTTGCATGTTGTTTTGTGGCCATTACTGCAGCAATTTGACACACAACTTAGTTTTGGGAGGTAAATTTAATTGGATGTGGCCAAATATTCAAATTAGGAAATGGTTCTAGAATTGAATGATGGTACCAACTCGTTCTGTTTGGGATCGCATGGAAGGCCTCCTCCCCTCTGGACCGGACGACAACGAGTGGTAAATAAACTGACGAGGTGTTTAAACAAAAATAGGATTTATTTGAAATTATCTACTGATATCAGAACATGGTGGACAGCTTTTCAAACCTAACATTCAAAGGGAACATTTTGTCAATAGGATGTTGTCAAATAGAGATAAAGTTAGCATATAACAATTACAGCAACCAAAATAGCCACAACTACATCTAGAGCAATACCGCAAACAATACACTTTCTCTTTGTTGAAAAATTCCCCGCATTATCTACAAAGAGAAAGACCACAAATAAGAAACTAATATACTTTGATAAAACAGCATATTACATATTTATATTACTCGCTAATGGGAGCCAATGACAGCTGTTTTGGCTTTGTTAGGGTTCATGTGCCTGCCAATTACCTCCTGAGCAACATAAACGGTGTCGTATATTTCATATCGGGGAACAAATTGCTATTAAGACAGAGTGGCATCTGCCTATCTAAGATTGTTTATCATTTTACCATTAATCGGGGTTCGGGGACGTCAGATCATCTCTCGGTACAAAGTGAACAAGTCAGTTGACGAACTGTCCACTTTCTCTGCGTATAATTGAGCACCTCACCATCCACGGGGACACCTGCTGTTTGAGGAACAGATTTTCGCATTTATTAACTTTATTGGAACATCATTGCCTGGTCAATATCCCTTGCACTGCTCTTCCAGTCATTTCTGTTCTGCTTTTCTGCATGCCGCCGCCTTCTCTACTTACTTGCTTGGATGGGTTTCTGAACCACACGTCGGTGGCCTTTCCACCATTAATGTAGACAGCGACAAAAGAATGTTAACAATTAAGCTCCAGATCCACACGAAGCGAGACATCTTCATGCAATGCCATCTTACCAGTCTATCTGCAATGCCATCCTACCAGTCTGCATGCAATGCCATCCTACCAGTCCTCATGCAATGCCATCTTACTAGACTTCATGCAATGCCATCTTACCAGTCTTCATGCAATGCCATCTTACCAGTCTTCATGCAATGCCATCTTACCAGTCTTCATGTAATGCCATCTTACCAGTCTTCATGCAATGCCATCTTACAAGTCTTCAAGCAATGCTATCTTACTAGTCTTCATGCAATGACAATTGACCAGTAATACCAACTGACCCATCTAAATGTAATACAACAGCCAAAAAATATAAAGACAAACCTCTCTTTTGCTGAGCAACTGTAATTGGTAGTCTTGTATTTGAATAATTAAATTCTTTGTCTGAAAAATTAAATATATCACGGTCATGGTTGAATGATCTACCCAAATACACAACATGCAATGCCAACTGATTAGAATACTGATTTTAATATTATTTATTAATGGCAAAACAAGAACATGTTTGTAGAAATCTATATTCATTCAGAAAAAAATAAGAACGCATCAGCCGTAGGTTTAAATACCAATTGACCAGTGTGCATGCAATACCAACTTCCCAGTCTACATGCAATACCAAGTGACCAGTCTCCATGCAATACCAACTGACCAGTCTGCATGCAATACCAACTGACCATTTGAACAAAATAAAGAAAAAACATTAAAAATTAGGTAGAGGGATCCCATTTTAATTGAATTATCTACCCAACTAAACAAGGTTGTAGTGGGGAGATTTTAGTATTTATACCTACGATAGTCAGTTGTCAGATCATGCGGCAATCTATGAACAGTAAGGTCTGCTAGAATCTGACAAGAGTGGTCACTATTCCGACAGGTACGATTTAAAAGTTATCTAACGATTTGATACAGTTACAGAAGTAAAGATATACGAAATTGAAAGCATCTACTCTTGATACCATATCAACAGTACACATACTCCTATGATAATATAAAGTTGGAATTGAAAAAAAGCCGGTCCCGTTAACCATTGTAATTTTATAAATTTAATTACGATTTATTGCCAAACCTGCCTTTGATGTGTTTTGGTCTGGGAAATTATTTTACTTCTAACGTTAGATCTAATAAATTTCTATAGCATTTACCTATAATTTTCTAATTAACTTCAATTAAATTTAATTTTACTGAATTTATTTTGGAGGTTTTTATTCTATGCACGGCTAACAAAGTTTACTTTATTATGCCTAAATCAAAATATGAAGTTTTAATCTACATATATAACAAAGGCCACTTTATTGTCATAGAGATTGGCAACCAATCTAAGTTCTCTCTCTACTATTAGGCTGTAAAACAGTGACAAATAATTTGATAAGAATATGGGAAGGCAAAATTCACCCAAGGATTAGAACAAACCTTTGACAAAGAAAACTATTTCATCAGTTATGTTGGCCGCTATCACCTCTTCAGGAGCAGTGGCTCTCTCAGCACGTTCGGCTACGTACTCTAGTGCATCTTCGCTTTGTCTAAATACCATATTGGCCTTGCATTTGTAGTATCCCGGCTTAGGATGGTACATCTTCAACGTGTCACCAGGGAAAGTTGTGTTAGAAAGCTGACAATTAAATATAAAAGAAAAAGCATATCAACAAACACTAACAACCACTGGGGGCTCCCATTTTTCTGCAGTTTGAAGGACTTTCTATAATTTGCTCGTACTTCAAGGTGTTATGGTATTTGAGTTAACTTGGGCTCAGAAAATGTTTGCCAAAAGTGCCCTGGGAGGCAACATGATATCCAATAATTTGACGTATATTGGCTTTGGTAGCTCAAATATTTTAAAATCACATCAAAACTAACAATAATAGAGCCAATATCCAAAATTGATAGTGGTTATTTTACGATTTGTACAAACACACCTCTTAAAATGTTGGTTTTTACAAATATCCTGCAACAGTAGCTAATTAAATTAAACATAGAAACCAAAAATATAATCTATGCAAAGAGTATGTCAGATGTCAGTAACGGCAATGTTTAGTCTGGTTTTCTTTTCTGATTTAAATTAGGATTCACAACATCATTATAATCGAAAACGACTACTATAAATCAAATTACTAAAACCTGGCCAAAACAAGAGGCTGAGAAAAGGAAATGTCTAGAGACAAGGTTTTGTATCAAATAGTGCAATTTTCCAA
Source organism: Parotoplana pacifica (assembly GCA_034780595.1). Lineage (NCBI taxonomy): Eukaryota > Metazoa > Platyhelminthes > Proseriata > Otoplanidae > Parotoplana > Parotoplana pacifica. The sequence goes on from JAUYWI010053734.1 coordinate 8,909, forward strand.
ATGGTAAAAGTAAACTATATGCAGCTAAATCAGTGATATTTTGATGCGGTGAAATGCACTTCTAACATCTGATAGAAAATACCATTACATGAAGCTCTTAGTGTTATTTTTATGTAAGTATTGGTACACATGAAAACCTGTTTTAATACTATTTTGCGCTTCCGTTATTTATTACCTACAAAAATCCGAAGAACTAGCAAAATAATAATGGCCCAGTGACTGAAAAGTGTCAACCAAATTTAGCCGGACAAAGCAAAGTATACATGTCTGCTCAATTGTCTGACGTCATAGCTCTGGTTCAGTGTCACTCTCCACGAACTCTAAACAAATTTACCGTGCGTCCTTTAATCCGGTCTCCATTCGATTGTAAGGATTTGTTCATATCGTATCGTAACCAAATAAAAGTAAATGTGATAAGTTCCCTCTTATAAATCATACTTGTATTCATTCGGCATTGAAACGTAACATTTGAAGTATTGAAAGGCACTGTGAGATTCATACTACGATCAATAAGAGGGACACCTAAAACGAAGATAAAAGTTCATTTTGGATTTCATACATTGCTTTGACAACATAAATGATCCATTAAAACTGGGGTTTATTATATGACGAAATTCAAGCCAGTAAAGACAATGCTCAGACAATAGAAACCGGAGTTCGAGGATTGCGAACGATCGTGAACTGTACAAACTTTGAGAATGATCTTTCCTGAATTTATGCTACCTAGACTTCAATTTAATTAATAAGAAAGATAAGTAATGCTATGCCATTTTTGTTGGCATTGTAATGATTCTTTGTCCCAAAATTGAAATTTAGAAAAGGTTTCTTTCAAGCATTGGTTCAGTCTTAAAATCAGTGGACCTCAATGCCTCTGTTTGGATAAAATAATGACGTTTGCTTGGCATATCAAATAAAAATCTCTCTCTCTATTGATCCCTGCTTGTGGCATGGCCATGTGTATGGATTTTACTCTTCCCTATTGCGTGGCAGTTGCTAAAGATTTTTTAAATATGACACTTACAACATTAGTTAAACTCTTTTCCTTTGGTTTGTCATTTCTTGTTTTTCATCCATCTCTTCCGTGGGTAACTGTTTTCAGTAGGTTATCTCTTCTCAATATGTGACCTACTCACTTTTTTGTAATTGTATTTAGTAGGATCCATCTAAAACTCTTCATTTGTCTTCTTGGGTTGCCCTGAGATTGATCTCCTTTATTTCCCTATTCACGTCTCAGATTACTGCCTTCATAATTGTCTTCTTTGTTATTACATTGAGACCCTTGGTAGGAAGTTCATCTCTTTTGTAACTGCTGTATTTGCAATTGTTGTGATAGTTGGAATCTCTTCTTGATATCTTCCGTCTGATATAATTATTTCTCCCAAACTTTCCAATTTCTTAACTTGTTCTACTTGTTGGGCATGAGAACAATGTTGCCTGTGTCGTTGCCCATTCGTAGTGTATTGTCATTGCCATTGTCACCTTTACGCTGATCCTTTTATTACATTTTTAGCTTTATCAGTTTATTTTTGGAGTCCATGTTCACCCTCTCTGCTATTGTCCTTGATCATCAGTAAATCTTACTTCTTGTATTAACTCGACACTTACATATTTCATTGACGTTTGCGAATGCTTAATTTGGTTGCAATAGAGTGGTCCCTGACATAATTTGACTAAACCAGACTCACCTACAAACGTACCACTGGCATAATCTGCAAACAAACGATAAGGCTTTTAATATTCGTTCTCCATTTCTTATTCAACATTATGTAATTTCTAGGAAAATACAAAAAGTTATATTGCTATCAAAAAAACAAATTCTATTTGTAAAAAAAGTAGAACCTAATTCTTGTAGAGGTTATCAAAACACGTAGAGGTTGAAACTTTAATATGATTGATTGTTGTGAAGGCCAGCTCTACAACAATATTTATACAAACCTTATCCAAACATGCAACAGTTAAACATTTTGAATGCAAAATTATGACATTTTAAATAATATTTCTATTTTTTCCTTGCGGCGTATGAAACCTGTATTGGTCAATTGACGACACCGCATTAAGCACTAAATTTCAACCCTATCGGAGAACATCTTCCGACTTTAGTTAATCAAATACAATAATATCAAAAAAATTAAACTTACTCCGACCTTTGTCTACACTTTTCTTGTTCCAATTAAATTGCACTACATACGTTTCATTCATCATCTCTGGTTCTGTAAACAAAATAAATTCAATAATTGGGAAATACCCAACCAAACTTACTTCCTGGAGTACAGAGGTTAGTACAAACCACCGAAGACTGGCCATGTGGTTGGCCACTGTCCTGTACGGTAGCTGTTTACCCTTTGTGTAAAGAACATACATTTCTCCAGTCTCGAGTTCTATGTACTGAACTGATAAATGGTCCACTACAGGTGTTCAAGGACTTGCAATTTGAAAATCCTTCCAGCTAATGACCAATGGTAAAGTTTTTTGTTACTAATGATTGGAAGATTCCAAGCACATAATTGGAGAAAATCCGATCATCAAATATAGAAAAACACATACAAAATCTGTTTTTTGACCTTTGCCCATTCATTAGCAACCAATCAGCGTAATCCATAGAAAGTAAATCTAACGCAGGTCCATTTCTATGGCATAATCATATAAACCGCACGAATGAGCTCTATCCACTGATGGATTGAAGAATAGACCTCTATATACAGCAAAATAAATTACAACATTCATCTCAAAGTAGGTATTCTTACTGTTGACAATAAACAATTGAGCTCCCACATATTGGCGGTTGTTACCAACAACAGTAGTACTGTAGTTGTCCACCTTCAATACACAACCGTCACATGGTGTTGAACCAACATTATTTACGTCAAATTTATACGTCGTCGTATTATAATCGCTTGGTAGAGATCCATCCGACAAGATTTTATAGCTTTTGACATATGGCGTAAGAGAATCATATACCAATTTTTGATATTGAAAGTCCAGACCAATAGAGACATTTTGTTTGGCAAGTTCTGCTACATAAATCCAATACGCTGGTAATTTTTTGACTACAAAAGACAAAGGTTTAATTATACCATCAAGTGGTTTAGTATTTGTGAGACATTATTAAATTGAGAAACTGTCAAAAGTATTCATATTTTATCCTTATAAGTGGATTATTCTATGCACATTAGAGAAAAATAATAACAGTATTATGGTATTTTTGATAAGGTCACACACTGAGAACTCATCCTACTTCCAAAATATTTTTGAGATAATGTACTAAATCAATAGAGAAAATGTCATAAAATATAACGATCCACAAAGAGAGCTATGCATTTTTGTATCAATCGGTGTCATACAGTCAAATTTATTTCATAAATTCTATTGCTCCAATTGTCTTCAAAAGTGGTTCATATTTGGTGAATATTTCATCGTAGAACATACACGGCACAGGAGCCATCCTACTGATACCTTTGCAGCATTTCACTGGTCATACTGTTGTTCACAGAGACCACCGCTCTGTTCTTTCAAGGGCAGGGAGAGTGACGGCAATCGTATGGCACTGGTCAGGGATGCCCTTTCCTTCTCTGAAGTGGCGGGGGATGGTTTGGGCGGAGGCTTTAACCATATAAATAGAGACGGAGGCATGCTACCCCCTAGATGGCGGCGGATTGCATCGGGGCTGTCGAAGTATCCAGACAACACTTTATTGTGTGGACGGAGGCTTCGACAGAACTGTTTTGGCCTTGTTACATCTGATCAGCTAAGCACAATCCCTGGAGGAGCAATATACAATTTTCATATACTTTATATCGAAATATAAAGTTAGGAAAAATAGCTATAGAAGCATAGGAAGAGTGAACATTGAAGATATCCAGAATAAATATGTTGGAAAAAATTATTTTTATAGTAAAGCGTGCTCCAGTTGTCAAAGGAAGTAGAGACCAATTAATATTTTAAAATGTACTACTCATTCATATTACTGCTTCGGCCGTGTTGGGCCTTATCAGCAAAATCTCAGTGAACAGAACAGTATACTATTTTTATAAACTTCAGAAAAAAATATGCTGGACAGACTGTTTTTTATTTACGGACACTCTCAGATGCTGGCCAATTAATATGTTAAGAGTAATAATAAAAAACAAGTATATTTGATAGAGCTATTCTACTTATTCAAACTACTTACAAGTGATGCCCCAAATTAACTATTTCCGGCTTGTTAGGTATCATCATCTAGGCATTGTTGCTACCTGAGCAAATTTTAATATACTTTAAATCAAGGCACATTAGTACAATCACGGCTATAGCAGCTATTTATCAATATGCAACAAAATAGTTTTATTTTAAAAAAGCATAGTTCCAGGTTAATAAATCAAATTTTTTAAAGATCAACAATCACCAATACAGTCAAGGTGAGCTGGTGTCTCTGGGAGTGTTCAGAAGAGACCTACATGTGGTCAATGTTGTCACATTGTAAAGGCAATTGTCCAAAAAGGAAAACAAATACATTAGGTTGTAGCCTAAAGAATACCGAGTCCACAATATGTCTTGCTTTTCTGTCTTGCTCATATATGTGGCCCCCAAGGTATCTCGACCTGACTCCTTAGATTTTCTTTCTCTGGGGTCACCTCAAGTCAGTCGTGTATTGTGACAGACCAAGTACACTGGAAGCAATGATGCAGAATATCAAACAGAGAGGGCAAAAATCTATGCTGATATGATCTAAAATACTCAAAATTCCTGTTTGAAACGTTGTAGAATGTGTTTTTTTAAATTATTTGAATATCATTAAACATTTTAAATGCATGCACTTTTCTATGTTAATTATCTTGTCAATTGTAAACATATAATTTCTCCTAGGATGCCTGGCTTATGAAACATCCTGTATATATTTAATATGTATTATTATCCACTGAAACAGTGCATCTGATGTTATACTATATTTATATTTATATCTTCTATTGATATCTCTAAGCATTAAATTGAATCTATTCAGTATAAATGAAATAACTGTAGATGCAGAAGCTGAACGCATCTTAGAAAATATGGATCGGTGAATATTATACAATGCTTTTTAATCTCCATTAAATTATTTCCAAATACCAATTCAGAAAGAAAGTACTGATTTTCAGAAGGGGCAATGTTTAATTATTTTTGAAAAAATTATGTCAAATGAAATAATGTCTAACTTTGACAAATTTAAACTTTATATGCAGATGATTTTCCATAGATATGAATAAATGTATAATATTCTAGTTGTTGTCCAGTATATCTTTATCATGATTTGATTTATTCTATTTTCAATAATTTGGCATCATGATTAAATTTCTGTTTTTAGGTGCCTCTTGATTATTTCCAAAAAATAATATATAAACGAAAATGCAAGTTTTGAGGAATCATATAAAATGATCAAGCCTGATGAATTACCTATGAAAGTGATTTTACCAAAAATAAGGATTTTACCTTGAAAAGTTTTGCATACATTATATATTTTTTCCAATGAAGTATTGTATGTTAAAATTGGTTTTGTAACTTTAGAGTTATACACCCTCAAATTGGAAATGTCTATTTGGATGTACTTCCAGATGTTTTGAAATTTTCACTTGGATTTACATCCAAATTTTAAAAAAAAATAATCATTAAGGTCAGTTTTTTATTGAATAAGTCATTTTACTAGACTAACTCATGATTAACACTTCCATTTAAATAACATATTCAAGCAAAAACTGACTCTATGGAATTTTTAAAAAAAATTAAGATGTATGTCCAAATACAAATGCATTTGGCCCTCTAATGCTAAACAGTGACTATAATCTAAAAAAAAGAATACCCAAATTGATTTATCTTTTAGAACATTTTCCATAATGCAAAGTAATACCATGATTCTTACATAGGCTGTAGTATAGCCTAACATGTTAACATAGTTTTGATTTCACCTTGAATGGATGTTGTTTTTATGTTGTAGCTATATTTATATTTTTACACATCTTTTAGTTCTGTTGAAGGCTTGACAAATAATTTTTTTTATTTCTTATTTTGAATGTTTGCTGTAGAAAAGATTTTATTCTACATATATTATCTAAAGTACAAATTCACTGGATTAGTAAAAATATACTGCTGCAATAAACTGCACACTGTGCCCTGAATTGTGGAGTTCCCTGTATGAAAATGGATCTAAAATTCAAGTATAGAAGTATTTCTATACTCCTATTTTAAGACATACATATTTAGATGAATCTTGAAAATGATAACATCTTGTTCCAAACTTCCAGAAATCTGATGCTCCCTACCTACCAAAATTGTATTGTACTGATCTCAAGAATGAAGAATATCAATCCAAAACCAAGAAAAAACTCCCAAAGTGGTTCAATTAATGACTTTGTAAATCAATAGTAAATTATAGTCAGGGTTCCCAACTTGTTGGCAAAATCAAAATTCTGACTTTTCCTAAAAATATCCTGACTTTGTAGTATGCATTTAATAGAACATTCTCAAAAGCCCTAAACAATTATACCTAAAATCTCATGAATTTTCTTTGTTGCATTTAAGTTGAGATAGGATGAATTCTCAATAATCTGCCTTTAGCTCACTTGTATTGGAGGACTAAAATGAAAATGCCACACATGTACCTCCATGGAATAAAAACTAACTTTTTAGAACTGATTTCAGAACTAAGCTCATGCTTATCCAGACTAGAGGTGTGAGAAGTAAAGAAAGAGTTATGGTAATTATATGAATATATGAGCTTAAACTACAAATTCCCAGCCTAGTTAAATTATTTAATGTGAAACCTGTCCTTGACTTCTTTCCTAGACCTATTGTGTAAATGTTTTATGGTTTATATTTTATATATAGTAATTTCCATTCAAAAAAATTCATTTACTGATTTAAATATGTGGCTATATCATGTTACACATTCAAAGTTGATTTTTATTCTATGGAGGTACAGTGAAACAAAAAAAACATTTTGCAACACAGCTTACTCTTATCCAAACTGATAAAAGAAGTACTATGTATAGATGGATATAATAAGCATCATAATAATGTTCATTATTTCCACTAAAAATCATATCACATAAAGTAAAAGAATAAAATCCTGACATTTTCTTGATTAGGACAGGACATTTTAAACTTCTGACTCTTTCATGAAATCCTTCCTGAGTTGGTGGGAACCCTGTATATTGCAGTTGATAAATATCAATGTTTTCATGACATAGAATATTCATTGATAGTAGGTTTAGGTACGCTGAACTATCACAATAAGTTGTTTATAAGATTTATTAATTTTCTATTACACAGCAAATTATTAATAAATAATATTAGTGTATTACAATTGTAAGAATTGTATTGTAATATTGCTATTGTTCCATCAAAATCCATGGCACTAGATTTAATTCAGTTTATAGCATGAATATTAATGATATTCTCTAAGTAACAGAAAACTCACAATTATTAATTGGCCTTGTAATAAACATTTTAGAATTATTATAATGCAACTTGCAATGAACTCTAGATGTTATTTTAAATAAGGTATAAAAGTAAGATATTAGAATCATTTATTTACTATACTTACTCTTGATTTGTTTAGGTATTGGATGACACAAAATGTGCACAAAATAAACCCAATATCGCCATTTTAACAGTGATGAACAGATAAGACATAATTTCCATAACAAATTGGAAATGTTTAGAGAATCCGCTTGATAAAATTATCAATAAAATTGATGCTATAAAAGTGAACTATTAAAACAAGTTGTCTTTGCACTTTTTAATAGGTTTTTCTAGATTTCAAAAAGTTAAATAAATTATTGCTACATTTGTAAGCGATTCAAATATTCGTTGTAGTAAACACAGTGTTAGATTGAGAGAAATTCTCCAGAGCTGATATCTATATGGTTTTTAATTCAATATAAAGTAAAAGACGATTACGGTTATATTGGAAAAATAAAGTAGGAATATTAGAGTACTTATTTATTGTACTTCTGTGTATGTATCATTTCTGCAAAGCATCTTCCATAAGTAAATATGGATATGCTGCATGAAATAATCTGTTTAATTTTCAACTTTTTAGAATTTTCTTTTTCGGTTCTGAGACAATAGGAAGAATTCTTTTAGCTAATTCAGGGTGAATTTTAAGTAACGCCTGATTTTAAACTAAAAATAAATCAAGATGAAGTAATACGTCGCATACAAGTAAGCCATCAACCTTCATGTCGTCGAATAGCTGCTGAGCTTCACAAATTAGCCAATCCAGCGTACTGAAGTTGTTGAAAAGTCGACACATAAAACCACACATACCACGTCTAGTTCAGCGTCTGCATGATGGAGACACTGATAACCGAGTACCAGTTTGCGGAGGAATGTTTGGCCAAGGTAGCTGAGGACGATTCTATTTTGGACAGAGTTTGGCAGTTGGTCGAAGTTTCCTTTAAACTCAATGACCACATCAATTGTGTATATTGGGCTGCAGAGAATCCTGGTCTCATTTTCCAAAAGAAAATCAATCTTCCTGGTTGAACAGTTTGGTGCGCAATTTCAAGTAATGGTATTGTAGGACCTTTCTTTTTTGAAGGCCCTGTAACTGCCAATTTGTACCTGAACATGAT
>JAUYWI010053745.1:0-17492 GCA_034780595.1 Parotoplana pacifica
CCCCCCCCCCCCCCCCCCCCCCCCCCCCCCCCCCCAAAAATCCCCGAATAACATATCAAATAGGTAAATAATAGACAAACCAAATCTGAAGGCGTCCCAAAACTAATATATGTATAGGTATTATGAGGAAATTAAAATTACAATATTTGGTTCGGGCAAAGCGCCCGTGCCGGTAAGGTAAGGTAAGGTAAGTTAAAGTAATTAAGGTAAGGTATGCTTATTTTTCATATTAATATAAAAATGCAATATTTTTTATAAAAAACGAAATATTTTTGTTACAATCAAAAATAAATGAAATAAATATGAATGTTTAATGAGTAGGTACCTAAATGCAATCAAACTATTTAAATATGTAATAGGTATGTATGTAGTTCGAGACATTATATCTGTGAGTAGGTAAGTGTTCACTAACCAATAATGTCATATGAAATTTATCCAATAAGAGAGGACTATATAGATATGTTAAAAATAAAACAAAATATAAAATAACAATAAAAGTTAATACAGATTTATAACACAAAAACACTTAGTAATAATCTCACATTTGGATATTTTGTCTTTTTGCAACATTGAGTTTTAATCGGTTTTCAAGAAAGAAACCAGCTAACTGTTATAATATATTGGACTATATTCATTTAGTTATTTCTGCATTCTTATTATCCTCACGAATTTGTAAACAATTTGTTTGTATTGTTGTGTCGTTTCTTTTCATTATCTAATTGATTTCAACACAATAGCTAAGGTAGATAGATAGTTATTGTTATAGTAAATTTATTATACATACCTCCCCATCCTAGAAAAAGCTAATGCTAACGCAACTATCTTGATACAAAATACAAATACAAATAAACAAAAACTGCTATAGTTTAAATTATTCCTAGTATAGTATAACAGGAGAGTATTACTTATTATATTCAAATCTTCAATATTTACTTCAAGTATACACGCCATACATTGTTGGAACTGATGTAGGAAACAACAATACCACTCACTATATTTGTGTATAACTTAAATTTCACATGCAAATTTTCCCATAAAACAAAACAATACCTCTTCTAAAATGTTTTGTGTAAGAACCTAGGTACTACAAAAAAGTGAAAAAATATTTTTTAACTACACGAGACAATTTATTTTTGCAATATAAGTAATTATCTACCTATCTAACTATTTTCAATTGTGACTTTACTATATCGATTTTATTTCAGAACCTGTTGATCTTCAATAATGATGAATCTGTGGCCTGTTTCAATTGACAAGTTGATCTAATCTTTCAAACAAGCACATTCAAAGCTAATCATTGCAATAAATGGCTTCAGAATTAGTAGAGGAACCATTTTTAACACTACGTGATCGTGTTGCTTGCTTGGTCAATGCCACCATTTTGCTTCCAGTTTCCGTATTTATAGTGGGAATTACAATTCGCAACGTCGACAATGTTTCCGGAATTATTGACCTGTATGTTCTAGGAGTAAAGTGTTCATCTGCTCTGGTATCTATGGTAACAGCAATCTTGTGTTGCTTTATAGCACTAACATCCCCACGTCGTAGCTACAGTTTAGCAGGCTTACTGTTTGGTATCTTAGCTGCGTTCGGTGCACTGTTTGCCCTGGCAACCATATTTTTTAATTCCGAATGGGCCGGACATTGGGAAGCTCTTCAGAGAATGGTATTTGTATTAGTAGCTATTTTGAATCTTATATGTACCGTTGTCATAACCATTTTGTTAGCTCGACGATTTCAAAATCCAGTTTTTGAAACGGTTTCGCGTGGAAACGACCCTGATGGGTGTTTGCCAAGATCAAGCACAATTTTGGCTGCTCTTGTAGTTATTTCTGGTGCTACAGGACTTGCAGGATTTTCTTTGGGAGTGGTAGTTAATTGGCGTCTAATTCGCGAATCTGAAATTTTAGGAGGTGGCTCTCACTCAGGATTTCTCGCCTGCCTAACCGGAGTCTTGTTTCTGTCGGCCCTCTATGGGTGTAAACGATACCCGGAGACCACTTTATCTAGCGCGCTTATACTAGCCATTTTATGCTTAGTGGGAGCAGCTATATCATTTTACACTGAAGAATTGGAATTTAAAGCAGAAATAGCATTTATTGAATCTCATAAATTGATATTTTCTGAGGCACCTGAATATGAATATGGTCTACTGGCAAAAAGCAGTCTCGTTATTTTTTCCTCAGTATTTACGTTGGTATTTGGAACGCCATTAGCCGCATGTATTTGTTGTCTATTACGAAGTGACGTGCTTAAGGTAACTCCAACATCTCCTCCCTTACAAGGTCAAGGTTCGCTATGGTTGCCTCCAAGGCAACATAATGAATCAGGTTCGAGACATTCTGGTTTGGAGCTAACTGGTCAACAGTCTACAATGAATTCAAGAGGGTTAATGGAATGCAACGGTCAGAATATGACTAGCACAACGTCTTCTAGTGATGTAAGATTTCAACCGGTAACTTATGTATTTTCTGGTAGCAGTGAAGGGGGGTTGGAATGCAATGGTATGACAACACTTACTCATGATAACATCATTGTAGATGCCGGTTATCAAACAGATTTGATTTGCGGTACACGAGAAGATCATGCAGAGAGCATTTCTAAATATTCAAAACAGTATCATAAATAACATATGTTTTCTAAAGGTGTGTGCATGTATTTCTCTAAAGTACAATAGAGGTATATAGGTACCTATTGTAAATAATTAAAATTTTAAAGAAGTTTTAAAACAAAACTGAACTGCATTTATAAAATATTGGTATATTTGGATCGATTATAGCTCTGGGTATATAGGGTGGTTTGTACTTAACTGCGTTTCTAAGCTGACGTGATAATTCGATGCGAGTGAGGCAATTTCTACAGAATTGGCCATTATCAGAAATAAATGTAGTTACTGGTATATCTCGTAGATGATTTTGTATACTCGTGGTGTAGTCTTAGCTACCTAATATTGTTTCTGAATCTCATGTAAATCTATACATATATAGAAACAAACTTCTGATTTGATATTGAAAAAGTGCAGTTAAATATTTACCACTGCATTCATACAGATTTTAATTTCTACTTTTTTCATTACTTGAAATCTATATTCTTCATTTAGGTATGTGTAATGAATATAATAATGTAGATTTCAATTGGTCTTTCAGTGTTAAAATTATTTAAATAGGTACGTCCATGGATTTTAACAACTGTGTTATTTTTCAAAACAAACATTTTCATTTCTAGAGATTTATGCAATATATGTACTATGTCTTTTTAGTCTGTGATAATTTGTTATTGTTTGTATATAAATTAACTACCTATTTATGAGGTACATAAGATGGGCTATTAATTTAGTTTTCAGCAAGCTTTCATGCTAAAAAACTTTTTTTATTGATCTACTATTATCGTTAGGTATCATAAATTAATGAAACCCAAAATAAATTAATTACTTAACAGTAATTATTATTTTGTTAAAACACTAATTGTTATCTGTCAAACAAGTCTGAAAATTATAGAAATGTAAAATAATGTAATAATTATACATATATTATTGATTAGTTAATAAAAGTATTGCTCGAAATTTAATTGACTAAAAACCTTTTAAATGGAAAACAACAGGAAATTCTTGTTAATGAATCTGTAAACCAGAGTATATTGTACAACCCATTATGTCGAGTTTTATTTTCAAACAGGGCATGAACTTTACTCTATCTAAATTAGCGGTAGTATAGGTTCAGAACTATTAATAGTAATTCAATAATTGCTATACCAATTCGGTATTTCTACAATAAAATGGCTGTTTTCTAAACAAAAAATCATCACTGTTGCATGAAATATCCTATATTAGATTGTCCAAATCGTTGTCTTTGGTCATCAGTGTAAAATTTCGCCCACTTTTAATTTTTACTTTCTAAGCCAGATGGATTGGACGAAATTTTGGAAAGTTTTATCTAAAAAATATTTTGTTTGCCCAGTGAACTGCAAAAATAAAAATTTGTCGTATATTGACTTTAAGTTATGACGGGTCTATATAGAAGTGGTGTTGAGGGTGCACACCCACTAAAAGTCATTTGCAGACATACATTCTATATGTATAAATCTTTTTAGAGTGCTCATAATGCGCCTAATCATGTCAGTCCTCCCCCCTTTCATTATCTAACTAAAACCTAAAATCATAGATATTAAATTATATATTCGTATTAACATAATAAACTGATAATTTAATATCTACATAGGTATGCATAGAACAAATATTATTATCAAATTAAATTTAGTAGCATTATTTGATAACTAAAATAATTAATTTTATTTCCTGTAAACTTCAATTTTAGGCTTTTGCCGTTATTTAGATATTGATTTACTGCAATTTTAGGAAATGTCAACAGTATTTACTTTATAATTATTTTATAATAAACAATACATCAATTTAAATGTTTTCCAGATCAAATGCGACATAGACAAATCAAATATGACATAGATAAATCAAGTGTAACAATAACTATTTGTAGGTATAAATTACAAGTTATATTTTCTAAGTGCTACAGGTATGCATTAATATTTATGTATAAAACGAAAAACTTGCAGCATGTCAAAAAAATAAAATGTATTTATACCTACAAGTAGTTATTTGTCACACTTGATTTATGAAGCCAACGTCAAACACCTCACTATGATTACCAGCAGTCCTTCTCGTAATATGAAAGCCAAGTCAACTGATCTTCGAAAGAAAATGTTTACTAAAACTGTTTGTGAGCTATGCTCATCACTTACTGGATATTCTCGAAACACTTTCTATCTTCAGCTTGCAAACACAGAATGAAAGTGTAGACATTGGTGAAACAATGCATGGTCTACAAAGAGCAAAGAGCGACTTCAGAAATATTTTCATGCCGATGGCCCAAATTATAACTCGTTTATAACAACAAACCTCAGTCAATACAAAGGCATGGAACTCATTGGGGCCGCCGTAGAACAACATGTAAGAGTCCAACTGGTTGGGGGAACCAATAAAGCTATCAACTATAGGCTTTGTGATGACAACAAACTTCTTATCGCAATTGAAAAGATGGAACCCTCCCTCTGGATTGCCAACTATCAGGCTACTGAGAACTTCGAGAAAGAGTCATTTGGTGATGAAGATATACGGCTAATTCATTCATTCTTCAGTAAATTTTTGTCTTGTGGTAACTTCAACATTGTTGCTTGTGAACCTGAGTGGAAGGAGAAGGACTTGAAACAGGAACTCTTCAGTGCAAACGACTCCGTGAAGATGTGAAGATGAAGAAGATTTATCCTGATTGACAGTTTCTGTGTTTCGCAACAATGAACCAAACTTGATGAATATGGCTCAGCACCTCTTGAAAGCTAGCAGTGCTATGTGTAAACGCGGATTTTCACACATGAAAAATATAAAACCAATAAACGCTGCGTTTTGAAAGCAAAATCCCTGACGGATCAACTTCGTGTCGTATTGTAATCGTCCAGTGTGAATTGTCCCCAGAACCAGCCCTTCTTTCTTTACTGGCAGGCAAAGCATGTCGACCTGGAGTTAGAGTTACCCAACATATAAACAAAAGGAGGAGAAAACAAAAACTGTAATGTAAATGTCAGTGACTCCTCAGACAATGACAGTCAGTAACTACATTGATAATGCTGCAATCGATTTCTTACTTATATTTATTAGAAAATTAATTTTGGATTTATTTAAGTTTTTTTAAGTAAACAGCTTTATCCCTCGATATACCTTCCTTTGATGGTTTGGGCTAAAGTTTGGTACACAGGTATCTTAGAAAGATTCAATGAGATCTTTTAAAAAAATCAATATGGGGGAACCGAGCTAAGGACTGATGATATCACCTCAAATTTGATGTGTAGGTCCACTAGGCACTCAGTAGTATTTATAAATATTTGTAGATTTGTTGATCTAAACATGAAATTTGAAGTGAATTAGACAAACTTAAATTTTTGGCCCTGATGACGTCATCAACCCCTAGCTCGGCCCTCATATTTGTTTTTTTTTAGTTTTTTGAATTTCCAAGATACATTGTATACCTGTGTACCAAATTTTAATCCAAACCATCCATGGGAAGTAGGCCAAAGAATATATTCTTTGAAGTAGGCCTAGGGATAAGCCTGTTTACCACCAGACTCCTCCAACTATGTATGTATAAAATAAAAACCTGTATCATGTATAAAATATAAAATTTAATTTTGCCTATAAAAACATTGTCACCTTTGATTTGTTTATTGACGTCCGAAAAAAAACTTGTCATATTTGATTTGGCTATTGTTTACATTTGATCTGATAAACCTATGTATATTTGTATTTTCGATCAAAAACTCATAATTAAAGTAAAAGATCATATCTAAAAATTCATTTTTTTTAAAATCAGAAACATTTTTTGCTTTGTGGTAGATTCATCATTTTTAAAAGGAAATAGATATTAAATGATAGATTATTTTTACAGTGTGATTAATAGGACAGTGTAAAAATTAAAATTTTATGAACATTTATCTAAAATAAATTGTTGTAGAGTAAAATAGCTTTAGATTCGCTTTCTGAAAACATTTATATTTAAAAATTCATTGCGATCCATTGCAAATTCATGGCCTACAACTTAAATGGAAGTAGCATTGACAGATTTGAAAATAACTAAAGATGTACAATAAGATACTTTTAGAACAATAAAATAAGTTTATTAATCATTCTCGTCGAGTATTGAATTGGCAGTAAACAACAATATCTCATAAATATGGCACAGGCGGCATTAAATAATTGTTATTCTTTAATTAATAGTCATTATTTATTTGCTATCAATTCTGTACCTATATCTAATCTTGCACAATTATTGATTAAATATCCTCAGAACCATTGTGTGACCAAATTATGTTCAAAGTACATACATATACATATGCCTATCTACGTTTAGCTATACTATGTAAAAATAATATATAATATTATATAATTTTTACTTGTTGGCATAATATTCATCCACTTGTAAATAATATGTAACTTTGTCTATAATAATAGATAGTAATTTCATTTTAATTGTTTTATTATTCGTTTACATCTCATCCATCTCTAGAAAATAATATGCTTTTTATATTAGAAAAACAATTTCCACAAAATTTTGTCGTCAAATATGTATAGGGTATATATAGTAAAAAAAAAGTCTGAAAGTTTAATTATATTTAGAAAAACTGAAAAAATATATATGTAATTAAATAATTGTGTATTTTTTGAAAATATATATTTATTGATTCTCAACAAACGGATTGTATTTTTACCTGTATTTAAAGTATTTTCTTTATTCGTTAACAAAAATTAAACAAGCTTTGTTTTGGTGTGCATACAATAATATCTCAACGATTCGCCTCAGTAATTTGTTATTTATAAAGCTCTGTACAGGCAAGATAATAATTTTAAAATCTAGAAATCAATGCGCCATCACCCAGTTAAATAAAGAATTAGGTATTTATAATCAACATGATCTAAAATATCTGTAGCTACGTAAATTAATTTTCAAATATTCACTCTATAATTTATTAGAAAAGCTTTTTTACAGAGTGTCAGAACAAATTTAAACATTATAACAAAATGAATAAGTTCATTTTACATAAATTGCAGATGTTTGTGTTAGTATTATCAAAAACAATAGGTATCAAATTTGAAGATTTGCAAAAACACAAAATGGAGAAATAATTCTACAATAAAAAGATATTTACTACTCGACTAACGACAAAATAATGAATGCCTAACTATAAATACCTCATTTAATAAATAAAAGTGTTGCAAAGTCTATTTTTAACCGATACACTTTAATAGGACTTGTACAATTGGGCTATTGATCGTTCTAGCTAAGTAGCTTTGTCATTTGGCTGATTAACTATGTAGATTTATAAGTTTTTCAGAGAATAATAATTGTAAATTACAATGACATAATTAATATACATATTCGATCATGAGAGAGGTATAATTTACCTCTTCTAAACTATTATAATTCGTCCTGTAGTAGACTAATGTACATTTATGTAGTGTCCTCTAAATTATCGATTAGATACACCATGTCAAAACACATTCCAAGTCAGTGAACAATATTGGTCATAACATTTGATTGATAACTTGGAACAAACTAACGAGTTTGTTCCAAATTATTAACAAAAGTACATATGTATTTTTGTCAATATTGTATTCATTCCTACATGTTCCAATTATAAATATTATACATAATAATAGAAATAGAGAATGACATTTCTTAATTAATTGTTCCCACGACGTGTAGGTACTACGTTGGTATTTGTTAAATATTCTTAAATTATTAGGCATCTGTTGGATATGGCTTTCGGAAAACATTCAATTTAAAAACTACTCGTACTCAACGTAGATTGTACATTTGTTCTGCAAATTTTGAAACTGACTCATAAAGAGATGCAACATTTCTAAGAAGTTATTGAAGAATAATGTTGATTTTTGTAATTTTCCAGAGACACCAATATATGATAAAATCCAAGTGACTCCGTGACAATCGATATCTATGGTCCGTAGTATTCTAAACGGAGTACTCTAGAATACAGATAAATAAATATCACAGAGTTCACATAATTTAGTTTTTTTATATAACTAAAAAAACAAATATTTTATGTATATTTCAGAATTTTTGATAGATCAATAATTCGTCAAATACTTACATATACTGTCCATTATTCTGAGTAGATTTATGTGAAATTGGTAAATATTGTTGAAATATATGTACATATAGCTTGATATTATGCTCATTAACCCAAATCGTAAATACTGTCCATGGGTACTAACTGCAAAAATAAGTCATAAAATATTGCATCCACAATATTGGAATTTAATGGTAACAAAAATTCGATCTCTATACAACAAAGGCTTTATTTGATCAGCAGCACAATATCATTCTAATTAGCCAAAGAAAAATTGCAATATACTCTTGATGACATCTTGCCACAATCGTGTGTTTGTAGATGATATGACCCGATAATACTCAACAAGATAAGAAGCCCCAAATTAAACTTGATTATAATTTGGGAAATGGGGGAGTGGACAACATGGATGACGCATTGAAATATTTGTTGGGCAACTGTATATTTTTCTGTATTAGGGTATTATGTCTTACTATTCAATAACCCATTGTTCCTATAATACATGTTATTACAGCCTTGAGTATTTAATTGTCTTCTTCTTTATTTCTGGACCATTGGGCCCACTACCGTCGGTAGCCGATTACAACGAAAAGAGCCCTTTAACCTGTGACCCAGTAGACTAGTGTGTGCTTTTTGCAAGCTACACATGGTGTAGCCAGTACTCATTGGACACCGTGGGGTGCACACATTGACCGACAAATGACTACCTTTTTTCACGGTCCTTGATTGACTCTCTGTCCACCAAGTAACTTAAAGTGTGCCACGACCGGGTACCTCCCGATCCGTAGTCCAGGGCGCTACCCATTCGGCTACCGGCTGCTCATTCAGTTGTCTAGACGGGAATCATGACAAGAAGTAAAATTTGCCATTAAAAATATTTAGATGTATAAATAGAACTTACAAAATACGAAAGGCGTTTTCAATTTTTTCTTATTTTTACCTTTATTTTAGAAGAAACAGCTTAAAAAGAAAGTAGATATATCAAATTTTAGCTAAACACAATTATTTCCTAATGTGTCGGGAAATATATATTTATTTCAAAGAATACTGTAAACTCTTCAAAAATTGTATACATTATTCAAATGTATTTTACGATCTACAATTAGTATTTGGATAAAATATATCTTTAGCAGCAGTCTGTTAACTGGACGAGATCCTTTAAGCCGTTAGCAATGACATTGTTGTTCCATATCTTTTTCTATATATATATTTCTTTCCGAACACAAGTGATAATCTTTTCATCAATTTATATATCCGTCCTGAAGCAATTTGTTAGAAGATCTTTGTCTTATCATGTATTTAGTCCAGAATTATTATGCTAACAAAAGCACTATACGGTACTTTTATGCACTTACAACACAATTCATCATCTCTATAGCCTGTTTTCAGTAGGAGTTTTCCCATCAATGTAGAGACATTTTAAATTATAAACCCATATAAATAAATCTGTTATAAAATAAAACTTGCATTTTGTAAAACATTAGGTCATTTATCAAAATCATTTGTATTTCAAATCTAATTTTAATACAAAATTCAGAAGTTTAAATTCATATAGGTATTTGTACTTTCAAGACATAGAGTTGAGTTATGATTAGCTATATCTGTAAGATAAAGAATGCAATAATTATTGATTGTATGTATGAGTAGTGGTTTGTAATTGTGAATTTCCGATTCACTTCCCAATTACATTGCCTCATCTATCATAATTTTGATTGAAAATACACCCGCACAGCTCGATTTATGTATTAGGTACCTACATATGTAATATTAAATGTTATTATACATATAAAACCAAGCTTTTAAACCAACAAACGATAAAATGTATTTGTCGAACGCAAGCAATATTTTCGTTTAATACTTTATACAAATTATGTCCATAGCTACATTTTATAGATATTGTAAATAAAATGCCAGTTTTAAATATTATTTAGAAGTTTATTTATTAAATTGTATTTTGATTAGTGAACAAATATTCTAAAACTTTGGTAATTATTTTGTTTAATTTTGTGTGTCTGTTCAACATTTTATTTAAAATATTGCTGGTTTTATCATTGGATTTTTTTTCCTATTCTAATTTCATCACATTATCTTAAAAAATTAATTAAACATATTTAGTTTTATTATATTTAATATAGATAGTAAACATGATAAGTACACTAATATAATTAAATCTTATTTATTGAGAAATTCTCTAATAACGATTAGGTACTATCTTTAGGTAAAGTACACAATTCTTGGTAAATCAAACTTTAAAAAAATATTTTAACTGAATTTGAATTTTTAAAAAATAAATGTTATAAACTATGTTTGTATCAATTTAATTATTAGTTGCATTTAATTTTTTATACAAATTCAGTTAAAATACGTTATTTTAATTGGTTTGTGCCTAAAGTTTACTAAACATTTTCTACTTTGCCTAAAGATAGTACTCGTTATTAGAAAAATTTCACAAAAGTTATTATTATGTATTTTTAAAATCCCACAAAGTATTTAGCTAATATTTAAATTCCACTAATCAAGTGTTGTTAGGGCACCAATTCTTATTATAACTATCATTTTTAAGGATATTTCATTACATGTCAACCAGGGTTAGTGGTATCTCTTTTGAAAAGCAACCGCAAATTATATGAATTCATTACAAAAAGAATGGAAATTAAAGGGTCAAAAAGTGTGTTAGCTCAAACTATAATAACAAGTAAAATCAGTTTTAAGTGTTAGCATTCAAGATCCCCCTACATGAATATTATTGCGATTTTAGATAAATAATAATTGAACTAACAATGTCAATAAACGTCAGTCTGAATATAAATTCAAATTCTTGAGTACCAAAGAAGCAAAATTAAGGACATTGGACATCTACCTACTAATAATTTGCACAAATAGCAATTGATAAAATTTTGACTTTCTTTGCTATATATTTCAAAATAACATTTATATAGTGAGAGCTTACACCCAAAAATAATTTCAATTATTTTATCTTTTTTGTCTTAATTGGTATAAACAAAACTATGCATATTACAAAAACTTTTTGTTTCTATTTTGATTACTGAGACATCCATATTACATATATCTGTGATACTTTTCACACTATTTGAGACACCTTCTACACCGCACGCAATACTATACCTTAATTTCATCCAATTCGTCTTTTCTTTCATCTTATTCGTCTTTCAATTTCGTCCAATGCGTCACTCAATTTCATTCAATTGTTGTTTCAATTTCATCCACACTTTTAGATTAATATTCGAAATGTATTTTAGAAACTTCATTAAAACATATTCTACTTTCAAATATCGGATTCATCTAAACAAACAATAGTTACCTAACAACCATTTTAAAGAGATTCCAATAGAAGGATTTTAATAATTTTTTTATAGTTGAAGAATTGCTTTGGTGAGTAGGTAATTTGTTAAATTGAATAAATTTATTTTACTTGACAGTTTATGGAATAAATTTTTAGATTCTAGATAAATGAGGAGCGAAACTTTAAATGAAGAGAAGTGATTTTTCTGTAACTGTAGGACCACACCAATTTTGTTAATTATTTAGAACGTCAACAAAATGGGTTGTAAATCGAAGTAACTTTTTGTCTACAAATAGTTTTCAGCTTAGGAAAAATACATTGGCCATGTCAGTCATTTTGGATAAAATTTTTGTATGACCCTAGGCATTTTCATATCAAAGAGGACTTTTGTATCATAAGTTGAAGTAAAAATCCTTATTTTTACCCGTTATTTCCTCCACTATACAATAGATAGGTAAACCAGGTGTTATTTTAAAACAGATCTAGCTAGATTTCAGATTACAAATTACCTAGATAAGCTTTAACATCTTTTGTTCAAATTTTTTAATTATTAAAAACAAATAGTATTTTCTGAAATGTTCAAAAGGTTCTAATTAAACCTAAATAACCATCAATATCATAAATTTGAATAAAATATCCAAGGTACATAAATACCAAATTTTAACCTAATCCTAGAGGTATTAGCCCTCCCTCTCCTCAACATCCTCAAAAGGTTATGATAACATGTAATATTTAAATTAAAACTCCGACTCCTTAACAATATTTTTATCATACTGTACGTACAAGAATATTTATAAAAACAAAATTTATATGTTGACCTAGAATTTTAGAATTTCGATATTAAAAAAATATTATGCTTTAAAAGTGTCATGATATTAGAATATTTTATCATATTTTGCAGAATAAATACATCCAGCAAAAATAGTTTAAAATAAAAATTGGTCTGTCAACGTTTTACAAATTGCTCCTCTATTAGCAGCACTAAAAGAGGTACATCCATTAAATGGAATCTTCGTTGAATAGGCCATTTGCAAAACAGTATGCGGTACATTATCTAGATTGTTCTTAGTTTTAAAAAATAGGCAACTACTTAATTTAAATTCAAACGTTTCAGTCATTGCTTACATATCCTATGCAAGAGAATGTAAAGTGAAAGTCGTTCAGTTAGGGACATTTAGATATCACCATTGAATGAAATTTGTAGATTTGTAAAAATGCCTGCATCAGCTTTATAAAATAAGATATTCTGCAATTCAATTTCCGCTAAAGAAAACGTTAAACAAAATCTTTTCTTTGTTTTACTATTATATCTCAACTTACTTTATTTCCTTTTTTCGTGTTATTAAATTAACTTCAAATCATCATATAGAAAAAGAAGGAAAACAAAGGAAGACTGACCTATATACAGGCGCAATAACAGTGCTAAGCACGAGAAAACTGTTGAAAAGTTTTACAAAAAGTAGTTTTACCGTCTGCGGAGGCAGCTAAGGCAATTAAGAATATTATTGAATTTTAAAACTCTATTGATTGTTTAGCAAACCTTGATATATACAATATAGCTTTATTGATGTACGTAGGTACATATACTTATAATGTTGTCTATATATCTACTTAGTCAATTTTGTTTCCAGTTATTAAAAATATATTTGTACTAAGTCTATGTACTTAACCTAACAATATAATAGTAAATATAGAAATTTTAAAATAATCAGGTATACTATTGGTTTTAAAGTTAGTGTTAAAATTGTTTTACTATTCTTCTTAAAAAAGAGAATATTGTTAATACAATTCTAAATCAAATTTAGTATTAAAAAGCATTATTTGTTGCTGATATTTGCTCACATTTTATATGATATTCTTCATTAATTCTAGATACAATAATAACAACTATGTAATAATATTTGGTATTTAGTAATATTAATTCTAGTCAGTTTCAGGGACATAGGCCTACCATAACAGGGGAACTCAAGGTTTTGTGTGCCAATAAATTTAGGCTAGTTTTTAAAATCCATTTTTATATTTATGAAACTACTTAACTAATTGCTTTGAAAATTGGATCATTGATTTGAACTTATAAAATAAATATATTTTTAAAATTTTAAGGTCACGTGACCTTTGGTTTGGACCATCTCAAAGGGCTGAAAACATCCATTTTGAATGGACTAGAACTGAAACAATAATAAGAACTTTAGATATTAAATGAATCAAATATTAGTTTACTCTTTCAATTTACTTACGACACTATGTTTGGTCTTCTCAAATTTGACCTATATTAGTAGGTCCGACAATATTGTTTTTTCATATTTAGGTTTATAACCGAGCAATTATGATAGATATGATACCATTTTTTAAAATTATATTGCGATCTTAATATCTTTCAACCAAAAATAATTTTGTAAATAACTGTTTTTCTGCTAAGATATTAGCATAATTAATTTTTTAAGTGTTTAGTTAAATACACACACTAATGAAAAATCAATAATTTGAAATATTTCAGCAACAAAAATTGATGTTCATGTCGGTGATATAGTTTTAAAAAAATAGTGAGTTATAAGCCTAAATATGAAAATCAATAGGTTGTCGGCCCTCCTACGAGTATTAGGTCAAATTCGAAGAGATCAAACATAGTGCCTTTAGTTAACTGAAAAAGGCTAAATAAAATTTTAATTATTGAATGTCAAATAATTCTTCTTATTGTTCTGTTCTAGTTCATTCAAAATTGATGTTTTCGGCGCTTTGACCGGTTCCAAATAAAAAATTACGTCACTTATGACCTTGAAATCAATATGTAGAATAAAATCTTTACTGCAGCAAACATTTAAAATAAGAAATAATATCTGTCAAGCCTTCGACAGTACTAACATCATACCAATGAATGTAATCCAACTAAAAGATGTGTAAAATTATAAATATGGCTTCAACATAAAAACAACATCCCTTCAAGATTAAATCAAAACTATGTAATCATGTATATCTTGTTCCAGGTATACCCAAGCTGAAGCATGATAAGATGGCCAGTCAAGTACCATCTAGTATATCCAAAATCCAGAAATCGAAATCCATAAAACAATCTGGTCAGAAATGAAAAATGTAAAAAAGTTAAAATGTAAAACAATAACAAGAAATATGGTGCGGGACTTAGGACCCTCAGTGGTGAGTTTTAACCAGTTTTATGTGTACATAACCGTCACTCTTCCCATAATGTAGTTATTATTCAAAATGTAAAAGGCTAAATAAGCACTAGTTGAATTAAAAGGTAGATCAAAAACGACTTTAGTGATGATGGAATCATTACATTTATACCAACAAGCATATTTCTTATGTAAGAAATGTAATGGTCATGGTTGATTGAAGAACCAATATGACAAATAATTCCAAAAATATCATAATTGTGGTTATTTTAAGATATAAAATTAGGAACAACTACATTACTGCAGTTTTTAATAAGTCTGCCAGAACTAGTATTACTAAATCTATTGATCAAAATAGTTAATATTCTGGGAAAATTGATGGTATTACCTAAGTGATAGAATGTTGTGTAACAATTTGACAATTATTACAAAATCTATCTTTATTTATTTGGTGATAAAATGGATTACTGTCAATATCATGAATTTGTTTGACGATGTAATTAAACTGATCATCACTTGCCAGAAAGGAATAACAATTGGAGCAAATGTATGTATGTAGTTTTAAGTTTTGAGCTAAATACTCATTGTGACATAAATGGTATCAAAATTATGGTCATTGGTTAAAAGTCAAACTAATGCAGGGGGTGGGACGACGATCCAACTACGAATTGCAATATTATTTCCCTAAATTCTCAACACAGATAATAAATCTTGCACTGATCTAACCATTAACATGACGTAACACATGTGTGTACCATGAGAATGATTGTGGCACTTCGCTAGCAACCCCTGCTGAGATTTCAGACAACAATTAACAACACCAACACAAAAAAAAACAAGCGTCAAAGAAAACAAGCACTCAAGTCATTTGTAAATAAATAAAATAATATTTCTCAACAAACAAAACAGATACATTAAAGCAAACACAGTCATCTTAAACACAAAGCCGCATTTGTGAAGATCGGCATAAGAGCCTACCTAGCTAGCCAGGCCAGGCCTGTATAACGTATAAAATGAAAATCGCCCAAAACACCCAAGGAGAAACATTGATTTGAACACAACAACAAAATAAGTTGAAGCAAAATCAAATGCATTTACTCGACGTCGTACATATTTTATTTAACAATCTGTCGATCTTTTTTAAATATATTTGCCTTTATAATACTGACACACTCACTCGCACATAGAGAGGAAAATCCTTCCCCCTATCTCTCTGTCGACGTTTTAACACTATGTAGTAATATATAAAAAAAATCTCTCTGAAAATTGCATAAGAATCTCTCTTTCTCTTCACAACACCAACCAACACAACATAGAAGCTCTGTCATAAGGAGCTCTAGCTGACTGTCGATCGGTTGCAACACATAACAAGCCAAGCACGTGAACTTAGTTGAACCTTGTTTTACCTCTGCAGTATGACGTAATACCCAGAACCAGAATTGGCAGAATAGCCTAGCCAAGCGCCACACAACAGACAGAACACAAGGCAAAGTAGCAGCTACATCCAAACCAAACTGACTCTCCTCCCCTCTCCTCTCCATGATAACAAAATGGAGACTCAAATAGCTCGTCGTATATAGAAGATGATGTGGATAGCCCCACAACAACATCAATTACAGCACTAAATCAACATTTTATTTCTTTCTGTTTGTTGATTGCTTTTCTGTTATTAAAAAAACAAAAAAACTTACAATCCTCTGCTGCTGCCCAAATGCAAATAGATTACTCGGAACGCTTTTGTATCAACATTTGGAAATCAATAGTTGAGTTTTTTTTAAACATTCAGTGCTATAGAATTATCAAAATAAAAATTACAATTCTTCAGCATTGTTTGATTTTAGCGGTCAGTCACATAAAAATCAACACGCATATTGTCTATCGTGTCACTATGTCGAATCAAAGCTGTACTGCAGCAAACATTCAGAATAAAAACTAATATCTGTCAAGCCTTCTAGCAGAAAACACGTAGAATTGGCCATTCAAAATATAAAAATGATTCTCAACTGAGATTCTCAAGGCACTGTGCATTTAACTCAGATATAGGCCGAATGGAGCATCACATTTTGGACCGGCAAGTTACAAGAAGTACAGTGTGATTTTGATAAACAAATCAGGCATTGTTTTGAGGTAGAAAGTAAACTGTCTATGATATACAAAGATTACTTCTCAACTAATTCACCTTCAACCTCAATACAAAGCAAAATCATCTGAAAGCTGCCAAAGAACTGAAAGTAAAAAGATAATTCTTGCCTCTAATGCTCAATCTAGAAAATTAGTTATCCACAATTCAAGACCATAGTTTAAAATAGATATTTTGTGAATAAATAACTCAGACACACCCACAGAGTAGTAATTATTATACAGAGGTCCGACTCTCGCTGGATCTCTATCTTTGCTATAGTAAATAA